>CM032818.1:9241461-9538961 GCA_019155185.1 Beaufortia kweichowensis | reverse complement strand
ATATGCCATTAAATGAGATCCTACATTCAAAAAACTACTTACAACCTTAAACATTTACCACATGATCTGTGTGAAAATAAATGACTGTAGCTTTGGGTGTTTTACAGTGTTTTTACCACAATGAAGAATGAAGTGTTCTTCTGCAAGTAATAGTAATAGTTTACTATTTTAATTGAGACTGTTTGTCATTGCCAAGCCATGAAACAGTTTGATGCATTTTTTTTTTTACAATCTCAATAACAAACGTTAAATAAACGTTAAAAAAATGTTAGCCACCTTGTTCAAGTTTATTTGTATAGCGCTTTAACAATGTAGCACTGTTTCAAAGCAGCTTTACAGCAGAATGACAAGCAGGGAAATGTAAAAGCTAATTTAATAACTAATATCTTTTATATTTCCTTGTAAAAGAGATACAAATTTCAGTAAGATCTGATCTTTCTTGTGATTCTCAGTTAGCCAAACTTTCAAAGTTTAAACTTTAAAGTCTTGATTTTGGAATGTTGCCTACTTGTTGTAAATAAGTAATTTTAAGTAATGTATATGTATTTGTATGCAGTGACAGTACATGTGTTTATCTGGTTACTGTTCTTAATGCACAGGGCTTGAGCGGTATGCAGCTGCTCCTCAGGGAAACATTACTTTTGTTTACATCTTGTAGATGTTTATCTAGTGCATGTTTAACTAGACCAAAAACATACCAAAATAATAGCAATGAAACACAAAAATGCGTTCTGTGCGATGCCTAAACACCTGTACCACGTCAGAGTTCCACGTCAGAGTTCCATTTGGTTTTAAATGAGGTGGTGCAGCACATGGACATCCTGTAAAAGAAAAAAGCAAGGGTTTGCAAAGTCATATGAGAAAAAAGTTTACACACTATTCTACACACACATTTATTGGCAAATGAATTTTTTTCAGCCTGATCTTACAGGAATTCATAACTATTTTACAAAGTGGCTATTTTGCATTCATTTGTAAGATGTGAAATCTTTTTTTTTTTAAACCTAGCCATCACAGAGACCATGTGAGAGCAGAACATACTAAAA
Source organism: Beaufortia kweichowensis (assembly GCA_019155185.1). Taxonomy (NCBI): domain Eukaryota; kingdom Metazoa; phylum Chordata; class Actinopteri; order Cypriniformes; family Gastromyzontidae; genus Beaufortia; species Beaufortia kweichowensis. The sequence goes on along the minus strand of CM032818.1, from coordinate 9,537,915 downwards.
GATATGAATAAAATTGTACCAATTTATACGAATTAGCCACCTTGTAGTTATGATTTGCCATCATATTATGCTTTCACACTCAAATTTGCAATGTAAAATTTTTATGTAAATTTTATGCACTCCAGCCTCTTAAACACACTGCCAGAGCTTTTAAGCACGCTAAAGCAATCCTACATTTGTGATGTATGGCTGACATTACAACAGCTGTCCCTCAGAATGACACGTTTGCATCCTGTATGATTTAAAATGACTCCAGATCTGAACTCCTGCCAAAGACGTTTGACCTTTCGCTTATTCAGCTTATCAAAAGCTCATGAAAATGGAGGCAAAAGTCTGTAATTACAGGAATTAAATTTGTCGCATCTGCTCTGCTCAGCGTTTGCCACCGCTGGTCGTCTGTAAGCGAACGTCTTTCAGGTGGCCTATTGAATCAGTCATTCATTCAGCCTTCTTGCACAGGAAGTGTCATGTGGAGATGTGATCACCATCTCTCTTTTTCTCTAGGTTGCTACTGTATATGTTTATTTGTTCAGCGATTACACTGTCTGGACAAGCAATGAGATGCTAATATTTTATAGTGGTTAAACTAAAGTCAAGCTTGGATCAGATTATACACATTGGGTATGGGCCACATATTTTCTGGTGCAGAAACATTAAAAACTGAAGTGCCTTGACATGCACAGCGCTGTTTAATGCACTGACATCATTTCCACAGAAACAGTTTAAAAAAAAAAAAGTTAGGGTTGGACATATTTAGTAGCCCTTCCATTTTAAAGGGGTTGTATAATGCGATTTCTTATTTTCCTTTTTCTTTAGTGTGTTAACAGTTAAGTAGCTGTTTGTACTTGTATATGATCTGCAGAGTTGCAAAGCTCACAGTCTCAAACCCAAAGAAATATTATTTGTAAATGTTAAGGCTCAGCCACGCCTTCCTAAAACGCCTCGTTCAAACACGCCCCCACATTTCTATGTCAGTATGTGGGGGCATGTTTGAGCGAGGCGTTTTAGGAAGGCGTGGCTGAGCCTTAATATTTACAAATAATATTTCTAGTTAAAGTTTCCAAACCGCCCAAATGTGTACGCAAAGAAAGAAGGCGTACCTTTTATTCTCACTGTAGTGTTGTTGCCACCATGTCGTAGAGATGCTGTGCTTTTCAAATATGGTAAGGGGTGTAACATTTCTGTCACACACTAGAGGTATTCGAGCCAGTCACAATGCACTGGATCGCTGGCCAATCATGGCACACCGCGTTTTTCAAAACATTGAGCGTTGTAAAACACGTTTCAGAAAGGCGGGGCAGAGAGGAGCAACAATAGTGTACGGTATGTGTAAAATAACGACTTTTTTAAACCTAAAACCATGTAAACACATTGCATTAAACCAAATACACAAAATAATGCTCTTTTTAGAACCGTGATATGACCCCTTTAAAATAGACAATAGCTTATAGATTACCTCATTTGAATCTGATGAGAAACTGAAGTGCAGAATGATATCAATCATAAGCATAAAAATCGTCAATCTGTTTTGGCGAAAGTAAGAGACTAAATTTTTTACATTTAAATTTTGTTGTTTTTAATCACACTAGCTATCTTTAATAGCTCATACTAAGGACACAAAACTTAGATAGATAGATAGCTTTTTTACTTTTCATTACTATTATAAAACGTGCACTTCAAACAATAACTTGTAAAACAACTACTGACTACTGGGAAATGTGGTTAAGTCATTACAATGCTGCTTTGCTACACCATTATATTGCATATTATTCCATATTGCAGTCTAGGACTGTAACTAACAACTATTTTAATTGATTTAATGTATCATTTATTTTGTTAATTGATTGCTTGCTATGAGCATAGGTCTGTTGTTGTGCAAAATCTAAATATCAGATTAGTTGCAATTGTTCTTTGCTGTGTATACAAAAAACAATATTCAATAATTTATCAGATTTATTTGAAAATATTTAAATAATCTCTATAAAATAAAGCAAGCGACTACTACTACTAAATATACTTATAATTCACCATTGGTAGTTATAGCCGTAATTGGTATTTGTATCTAATAAACAGGTTGTATGACAAGATGAACAAGCTTTATTAAGTTTGGCAATTTTACATGTTAACCACAGCCCCTAAGTCTGCATTGAACAACCAATGGAAATCATTTTTCTGTTCTGGTAGCTCAATAGCTATAGACCATTGAAGTACCAACACCAAAGTCAAGGGTCTGACTCCCAGGGGACACATAAACTGATCAAAAGTTGTTGTTAACTTTGGATAAATGCACAAACATTGAAATGTATTGCTGCTGAGGGCTAGATATAATGTCGATTGCAGAAGTTCTGTTACTGGTGATGTGTTTTGGCAGTCTCTCAAACCCGAAGCTTGAATTTCTGTTCAAGCTAAACATGCTTCGATAAAAGCACAGAATAACACTCTGTTTGTTCCCACTTCTTTTTCCGACTGCCACAGGCTGTAATTATCTACAGCTGAAAACAAGCGCATGCTGAAATGCCCATCGGGCCATACAAACAGAATTATAGCCCGCGTCTCTTTCCTTTCTTCGCAGAAAGAATGCGTCTTTTTGTGGAGGAGAATGTGTGTTTAGTTTACTTTGAACTATTTTGGCAAGGAGGGGGCTCTCGGCAGGCCAGCCGCGCGGCGACGTCTTTGTTAAACGTCTTGATGATGGAAAATTGATCAGGCTTGAATCAGAGGTTCAATATATGGTCCCCCCCAGTCTATTGTCTAGGTGAATTGCACATGGTGAAGGGCCACAGGCAGGTTGCTATTAATATGACAGCCTACTCCATATCCAGCTATAATTTCTAATGAAATACCTAATCTTCATTATTTTGATCCAGGCGAGCGATAGCGTAGAAGAAAAGGAGGGCTGAGGCTTTTCTTTCCACTTTTCTGTACGAGAAATGGCAAACCGATCATTTTTGTCAAGTTCTTTCTTTAGGAGCCGACCGAAAATGCTTGTGGATTGCCAGAGTTTAAAAAGGCACCCAGATAAAGCCATTCAAGGCGATGAATGCGGACGCCATCTGTTTTTTTCTATTTCCTCTTTTTTCTTCTCCTTTTTCAATCCTTGTAATCAAATTTGAGCAAAATCAAATGGAGAAGGGGGGTGTTTCAATGAAAGTACCTTTTGTTGGGCTGAAACGAGCAAGTAATTTACAAACTGCCCTTCCTTTGTGTGGGAGGCTAAAGGAGAAAAGAAATCAGTAGCTTTTAAAGCTAGGCCTCGCTGCGACTCTGCAGATAATGAAAGCCGTCTGTGTTGTGGGCTAGAGAGCATTTCAAAGGCAGGCCTGAATCAGGGTTACACAGCTAAAAAACCTGCGTGTGTTTGTTTTGTGGGGAGAGCAGATCCAGTCTTCAATGCAGTACGGCACGGGGCGAGTCGGTAAAGAAGGATGCCCGCTTTCTACTGGAAGCCCTGGAGGAGAAACCGTTAAAGGATGTTTGGGAATCTAAGAGGACATCAATCCCCCAAAAAAATCCTTACGGATGGAGCTGCTGAAGTGGGAAGCTGCTACTTTTTTCCCATCGCTTAACAGTGGAATATTCCTGGATGGTGAGTCCCTTGGGATTTCTTCTTTTGACGATTCCCGTCAGTTTGGGGCTTGTCCGTGGCAAAATGTAAATGAGTTTTTTTAAGGACGAGCGGTGATTTGTAGCTGGGCACAGCATGTAATGTGCACTCACTTGGCTGTAGAGGGCAGAGCAGGTAACCTCTTCATTTAAGCTTGTTAAATGAAATCTCTGAAAAGCAATTTACAGCTCAACATGTTGACAGTTTTGGTAAATTAACATAATTATGGGATATTACTCTTACTGATCAGATTAAACGTCCTCTTAGGTGAGAAAGTTGCAAAGTTCACTTTAGTCGCTCTATTGTGCATTTACGGTTTTAATTATTAAACACAAGTCGTTTAGATTCATCAGTTATTTCCTGCTTTAAATTATAATTCAACAGAATACTGTTTTTCTGCTGCAATGAATGAATCATTTTAAGTTTGTGATTGACAAGGTTTTCATATGGACGCACTCTCTGTCTGTAAAAGGCACTGAACAATGTTTAATGCATATGCACGCTGCGTAACATTTACCCTATGCGTGAGTTACCTTCCTATCAGCGAAAGTTTTCACTTATACATACTTTTATTCTAATTTATCAAGTTTCTAAGCAGTAGTTTCGCTCTGCTGCCTCCATTAACAATAGAGTAACTGCACGATATTTAAATGATCTGTTCTATGACTCCGTATATTGAAATGTCAAAATTTGCACTGGAACAAAAAACAGTTGAAATTCAATCTGGGGCTGAATAGAATATTAAATAAGTCGACTCTCTACTGCCACCCAGAAGTAGCGTCCAAGTCAGACCGCCATGGGAGAGTTAGTCATTCATGCAGAATAATTTAATGTTGTACATAATGCATTCTGGAGTCTTTCATGTGTGCATTACAGCAGAAATTATGCAGGTATTGTGTTTTATTTTTGACTAAATGCAATCTATATCGAAACAGCACTGTAATCCCTGCTTTTCATTTGGATGCTTAAAATTAAAGTTAAATTAACAGAAGTCACTTTTTACACAGATAAGTGAATACAAATCGCCATATTTGTTCTTTTACATGCCATACTGTTCACAGAGTTTGAATACAATGAACAGAATACAATTTTGTAGGTATTTGTTTTAAAAAACCTAATACAATTTTACAGTTTTACTGTCTTTTAAGTACAGTAGTATTGTGCTGGTGATATTGCATTCCTCTGGAAAGTGTTAAGTACTTTTTATTTTACTTTGAGTATTTTATAGCTTTTCTCAAGTGTGCGCCACCATCGTGGACATGCACATAAACGCTGATAATATAATGGCATGCTCCTAAATGAGTGCAACCATTTATGACCCGTTTATGTTTTACGCGACCAGCTGAGGTTTATCGGATAACTCTGTCTCAATTATGTGTCATGAACGCATCCCCCACGGAGCCCCCAACACCAATGACTCCATGAACTGCTATGGGGGTGGGAAGGTGGGTGGTACTGACCGCCAATTACAACCCAGTGAGCCATGGCCAGTCAACTGTTGATGATCATAGCCCATTTCCACCAACCCGTTGCGTCTTAGTCTATACCCTGGGTCACTCCATACTTAGCCAGACACTTCCTAATATGGAGAAGGTTAGTGTACTATTAGTCTAATTATGCAAATTTCTTCAAATTAGTTTGGTTCATTAGGTTGCTGCTGCTACAGCGGTATTATGTCATAATTTATTCATGATTTAAATCATCTTTATCTTTTTATAATTGTTAGTGTTGCATTTTAAATGATCAGCATTATATTCAAGGAGCTTGTTTGTGTTCGAGTTTAATTTAAATAAGTTTTTCATACATGAAGTTACAATCACAAAAATTTCGTAAAATCTGCCAACAATATGTCCAATTCACATTTCAAACCACAATAAAAGCAAGAAAAAATAATTTATTTTATTATCAGTTTATTTGATAGTATTTGCATTGATATAAAATTTTGATGATGAATAAATACATTTACAATTTAGAATTGCAGCAATGTGGAAAGAAATGAATTCAGAGGTATTTCTACATAGTGGTATCTGTTGTGCCGCTTTTTTATGCTGATGATCATTTGAAATACTGTATTACAGTATACAATAACAGCATATTACAGTATAATATTTTTAGTATTCTATTGTCATATCACTGTAAAAAATGTGACCTCTCCAATCTTAACATTTTCAATTGACTTCAATTACCTTAATTAGTTTTGTGAATGTTGCCACAATTAATAATTGACAATTGTGCCAACTAAAAAATTTAGATGACTAACAAGTCAATAGGAAATTTTGAGTTGAAGAGGTTTCAAATTTTTTGGTGCAAATTATGAACTATTCTCTACAAATTTTGGGGTGAAATAAGATTTTGTGAGTGTCCCACTGCTATAGTTTCTTCAGATCATAAAATACACAATCTGTCTATAGTCCAAATGGACCAAATTAATCCACAGCAATTTGCAGCAATGCTCAGAGGCTTCTCTGTGCGATTAGACTTAAATACAGCAACTAATCTTGTACCATTTTGTCTCTCCCAAAGCTCTTTGGGCAAGATGTCTCGAGCACCTACTTGCCCTAAAACCAGAAATTAAAACGATTTATAGACAAAAAGGGCCCTAACCCTGTATTTAAGCCAAGAAGTGGTGCTTTCACCTGGAAAGCTGTAATTAATAGGGCCAAAGACCCAACTACAGTCTTACCACACCGTAATCTTTAAATGTAAATGGTTTAAAGGTCTTAAAGGGACATTGCTGCATTAGGACTTCAATCTAGGTTTTGCAGGTTCACCTGATACCATACGTACAGTATGAATGATGGGCACTTAGCAGGCTAATGCGCAGGCTAATATACGTCATGGTGGCTAATAATTACTTTAACTGATGGTAACAGTTAGGGTTAGGGTTTGTAATGTATTTGCTCTATAGCACAAAAAGGTGTCTTTTTCATTTACCTTTGTTTTGTTTTAGTAGCATGACATTCCTAATACTGCAAAAAGTATTACAAAACATGCATTGCAGATGTCCACACTTCCACTCATAATTTCTACCCAATAAAATATTTATTTTATTGAACTTGGCATAACTAAAAGGATGTTGACTATAAAAAAAAATCATTTTCAATTTTTTTTAATGCTGGTTTTGCCTTATTTAAAAATTCACGTTGACACATCTCTCTTTGTAGTTTGTTTACATTTATAAATTCATCTTGCTTTTCAACCCCTCTATCTACCTGTCATGCTGAGGTGGATTTTAGCCATCTACTTATACCTCTTTTAAAAATATATTTTTTGTTTGACATTAAAATATGTCCAATAATAGAATTATTTTTGCAGATTTTGCTATTACTATTGCAGCAGGGTGTTCACTGCAGACTCTGTCTTTTTCTTACTCTGTTTTTCTTTCTCTTGTTTTACAATACAATAATCTAAACATCTTTCAAGAAGCAAAAAATACAAGATTTTGCATCTTGTTCTTGGAGAAATCTTACAATTTCTTTGCAAATGTGCCAGTAAGGTAAGAAAAATAATCCAGTTTAAATAAAAAAAAAACAAGATAATTGTTTATTGTTGATACCCTATTGCAACAGCTTTTCGCTTCTTTGGAGCATAAACTCAACAAAACTCAAGGCATAAATGCTTTTGCTTGTCAAGTGAATATATATTGTTTTAAGATTGTTTACATAATTGTATTGGAAAACAGGACACAAATTAAGTATTAATATGATGTTACCAAACTACGTTAAACTACAAATATGCTATATATTATGTATTATATATTTTATTATAGACCATTTCACAAGATGTAAACAACACTGGTCCAGAAGCACTTCCTGTTTCAGTTTTTTGTATTTCACATATGTAAATTAAATTAAATCTTAAAGATGTTTGTTAAACAAGTCAGTTGTAAATGTTCTGTTGATTGTATTTTGTTCTGACAATTGTGTAGTGTTAAAAAACTGAGACAGGAAGTGCTTCTGGACCTGGCTTCTGGTGCTGTTTACATCTTGTGAAATGGTCTATATTACATAAGTATATTACATAAGTATGATGTGGTAAAGGAACAATGCACGCTATTGAACAGCATTTAATCTATTTATATTGCAAGGTAATCTAAATCTTTTAATAATACATTGTTTGTTATTATGTTGTATTAATCACAATAACTTTTGTTTTGTAAACTGGTTTTATAACGTAGACCCTCATTAAATGTTGTAACGTGACACAGTCACAGACTATGTCTTACCCTGCCATTATAACTTAAGTAACACATTATGTATATACAGTATGTCACTCCCCCATTCAATGTCACATTGCATCATTTACATTGATTAGCCTTAGTAACAACCACACTGTTTTTAAGTATCTAAAAACAAGATTTGGTCATATGCATTTGTGATTTCTGGATGCTGTTATTTTATAAAACATTAATTAAATATCAAAGGTCAGATGGTGCGTGTCTTTGCAGGATTAATATTCACAATGATGGCTCTCTTTTTGTGGTCTGAAGTGAGTGAGTAATGAGCTGTGAGACATTACTTATATGTAATGGGATGCTTTTTCTTGTAGTCGCTTATTTTTTCAAGAACTGCACTTTCCAGCCATTAAAAAAAGGCATGCAGAGTGCAGACAGCATAAAAGCAAAATATCACATAAACAGAAGTGCATTTATTGCGGCAGTTGTTAAAAAATAATGTTGATTATAGGTTGGCTGAACACACAGACGTGGTAATTGTCCTTCATAGATGTTTGTCGCAGAGCACAGCAACAAAATAATAGCTAGAATAGCAAATGACACGGGATAAATGTCAGCTGGTGAGAACATTTTCCAGAAAATGTCGCAATATTGAGTTTTATATATTTTTATGTTTATAAAATTTTGAGCTTTGAAAGAAAGAGATTTAGCATTTGAATGGTTGATCATTGTATACATATTTGTTTCTTTCCTTTTTTTCATATGTATGCCTGTATGCACATGATGATGTTGTTGACAAGTGATTGCTTGTCCCAAGACAGAAAATGTGTGGTTCTAATATCTCAGAAGATCTAAAAAAGGTTTTATATTATATATCGGCTTCATCTCAAATGTTGCCATTAAATAAATTCTCAGGAGAAATCAAATAGAAATGTAAGAGTGAAAACTTGCCAAACTGAGTCGTTATGAACCACTCCTGATCCTTGTGATCCGAGTTCATTTTAAAACAGCGTTTCATGTCGATTTGGAGTGTGGCCCAAACTTCTGAGACCAGTTTTTTTACTTAAAGCATTTTTGACATTACAATATGTGTAAAAAGATATCATAAACTGAGAATGTCGTAGTATCTGGTATGCTATTAATGATTTGCTTTTTAAAGTAGATGGCATAGACAAAAACTGATGATCAATGCAAGAATATTAGAAACTATTTAAAATGGTGAATGTCACAAATTAGCTTTTTTGATTGTAGGGATAATCTAGAAATGTTAAAATAAAAAGTATTTATTTTTTTATTACATATGACTGAAACTTCCCCTTTATCTAGTTTAAATTAGATTTTGAATCTCAGATTTTTGGAGGTGGTTCCATATTTTATGAATCCTACTATATATACTTGGTGGTCAGTCTGAGACTATAGGGTTTGAAAAGGTTAATGTTTTGCCATTTATGTTTATGTTTTATGTACTGTTACATAACAGAACAGTTTGTTCTGTTTGTTTGTAATGAATTAGCTGCTTTGTTGCTATTTTATTAGGGGTGGGAATCTTTAGGTAGTACACGATCCGATCCGATTCCGATTCTGGGACTCACGATCCGATTCCAAAACGATTCTTCATATAATTTTTATGCTTTAGTTTTTATGCTTTTTGTTTATAGTTAGAATCTCTTTGACAGTATTCCCATCTTGAAGTTTAATTTTAGTGAAGTTTGATTAACTAATTTCGGGAGGAGCACGCACAGATAATTGAACCGGCCAACTCATTATTAGTAATCACAGCGTCTGCCCTATCAGCGCAAGAGAGAACCTCTATAAAATAATCAAGCAGCCTTACCTTCGATCTCTCTAGCGTTTCGGCATCCCTCCTCCACCCCTACGCCTCAACGTTACCTTCCATGGGGGGGCAGCGCTCTGGGTTCGGGCAAGCACCGAGCTCGGAGCCCTCCCCGGACAGGGTGGGAGCGCTCCGGGTTCGGGAAGAACTGCCGAGCTCGGGGCCCTCCCCCGGAGAGCACGCGTAACTATACGCATAACTATTACGCTTGCTTATTATCTGTAAAGGCGAACTCGTGAATTGCTTTTATTTTAACAAAGTTATATTCAGGATGAACAAGTTCTGACATAGAATCGATTCTGAATCTTTGAGAATCGATTCAGAAGCGTTAGAGAAAGAATCCCGATGCATCGATGCATCGATTTTTTCTCCCACCCCTATATTTGATATTGTTATAATTCATAGAATGATGTTCACGTTTGGATTTTCCTATATTCCATATCTTTATATGGGTAGTTGATAAAAGTCCTTTGGTGTGATATACAAAAAACAACATCTAACAGATAAATAGCAGATGAATAAATCATTCTCACCCTATTTATAGTTTTTTGCTGTCATACCATAGGACACAGTCGCATATTTATTTGTCAGCTACCCGTTTAATAAATAGTGAAATAATACTAACCACGTTTTTCACAGCTCTCCAACAATCAAAGCTCTTACTGATGTATGATTTGAAATACAGCTTTGAATGTGACCAACACCTGCAAACAAGTCATTTTGTAAAAAACCCCACCAAAATATGAATCATTAGATGGGGAAGATTCATCAATTTAACACTATATGCTGATTAATTATGCTAACTGACTATATATGTGTATAAAACAAAATTATATATTCATACTAAAACATTTTTGCAATGAGACATTTTTCATAATTCATAATTATTATTTTTCGTATTAATCATGTTTTTACTCAAGCTCTTATTAGCTGTTAAACATTTTTGATTTTACTGCAAAAAAGATATTTAACCTATTTAAATCTGTTTAAAAACACAAGTAATAACTTTTTATTGCACTACTATATGTGTTAATATGCCTTTATTACCTTAAGAATAATTGGAGAGAAACTGTCATGAAAAAGACTTTGCCAGAAGACTATGCATTTTATTTTTTATTCACTTTGGACTCCAATGTGACCTAGAGGTGTTTTTATGAGATTCACCTACATCTCAGTATGATACGCTTATAATATACCTATTTTAAAGTACTTCAGTATCGAGTCCACTCAAACACTCTTGTTTCTCCTCATGGGTAATTTGGTACCTATCTGTCTGGCCTCTTTCAAATCCATTTTCCTGGCTGTAAGCACACTTCACAGCGCTACACTCCCTAACCACATATATAATTGCACATCTTTCACCAATTAATGTCAAGCCTCTATCAGCATGTGATTGAAATGAAAGGCCATTAGGTGAGGGATCGATTTGAGCTGCCCGCCGTGCCTTCAAATGGACTGCCCCAATCACGAGCCAGTCAATTTCCAAATGAACCCACTGGTTGGTTCCGTCGTGGCCTCAGCTTCAGCGGGGAGGAAGTGTCAGATGTCTTTCTCTACTGAATATTGTACAGTATATACTGCATATTGCCTGCATTTTTAAATATAGTGTATAATGCAATGCATTAAACAATAATGTGCTGTATGTTAAAATTTAGTGAGCGACATCCAGTTATCATTTTGGAACTCAGAAGTGTATTTGTTGCATTTTGCATTTATTCACCCACATGTCATTTAGAACCTATATATGACTCTTTCATCTGTGGAACACAAAAGATATTTTGTGAAAGTGGTTTTGTGTTCATACTATGGAAGTCAGTGGAGCTCAGTTTGCTTACCAACGTGATTGTGGGGTAGAATATGTGCTCTATTGTGCACATATTGTTGTTTTTGTAGTCATTTTGTAGTCATGTAAATATACTGTACCATACATACAGAACAATTGTATCTATGCACAGTATACATACTGCAGAAATAAGAGTGTTAGCATGTTATTGTATACATAACCACTCATTTGTTTCCTCAGGTCATGTTATTGTATTATTTAGTATCAATGAAAAATGTATTTTAAAGGCTTTCTGTGACTTCATGCTCTGTCATCACTGATTAAGAACGGATGCGTTAACATAAGCACCACTGATACAAACATCTTAATGTAATAGATCGATAAGGCTACATATCCTGTTAGCTTTAGTGTAATTAATGAATCAGTGTAATTGGCCAAGATGTATATTAGTATGGAGGCAGTGCCCCCTACAGTATAAACAGAATGAGAGATCTATCAGACACTCAGCATTTGTCTATAGTTGATTATATCATGTGTACAAATTAACAACATGAAAAAGAGATAATGAAGATGATTTATTTTCTATCCAGGATGTGTGTACTGTATGTATTTGTTTATAAGGGTATGATTCTCTGTGGACTTAAAATTATTGTATTTTAATTATTTCTTCTTGATGTTCGGTCCTGGTGAGAAAATACTTTTAATATATAAACCATAATTTATTAATATATGTTGTTGCATATTCTTATATATGTTGGGGGTGTATTTTGTATTTAATTGTTTATTGGTTTATACATTATGAATTATTAGTAAGAATTTTGATACAAGTGTATTTCTTGTTTTTGTTAAATATGTTTTTGTTAAACTACTAACGTTCATTTTTATACTCCGATAGTATTTATATTAAGCTGAAAAGCTTAACTAAACTGTTAACAGCCTTTAAAAACTTTAAATAATATAATAATATAAAATAAATAATATAAACATGTTATTATTTTGTACAATGCAGTTATAAAATTTTCATTCCTAATTACATTACATGTTTATTGTATAAACATAGTTTCAGCTAATTTAAAATTGCACAATATTGTCCTAATAATAATAATACAAATTAAATAAAAAATGACCCACTGTTATTAACTCTAATACTTATAAAGGACTATCTATTCACTTACATCATACATCAGAGATATATCTTGTCACAGGACTGACTTGCTTATCTGTGGTGTAAATAAGATGAGCCTTTACTCCAATAGATGGCAACAAAACACTAGCCAGCAGTGAAACTCAGCCTATAGGTCCGTAAGATCCTGCGATGCAGTAAACTTAAATGAATGAGACACACTACTCATATATGATACTGTATATGTTTTACATATCTACATCGGTACACTTAATGACCCCTGGTGTAAAAGCATCAGAGGAGTATCTTATCTGTAATTGATTTATTGCTAAGACTGAAGTTTGAGTACTTAAATATTTTACATATCACAATATGCCATATTCATAGCTAAAAATCTGAAGAATGCCTGAAGAATAAAGAATATGTACGGTATATTGATCATAACAAAGTCATGAGATAAAGATAATGTAATATAACAATGTAATAACAAATTAATTAATTGATAATAACAAGTATAAAATTGGGGATTTTGTTAACCAACTGATTCTTTTTTACATATTTACAAAATAGTTTTAAATAATGAGGAAAATAAAATAATGTATAATAATAATAATAATAATAATAATATAAAGTGTACATTTTATTAACCTGAATTTGCTATAAAATGCATCCACCGTGAATGTAGAAAAAACATGCCACATTTTTCTTTGCAAATGTTTTCTTTCCCCCATACCCCCGAAAATACTTTTGTCTTTAATTTCTCTCTTTTCTCTCTTTTGCAGAAGTGTCTAATGTAATTGAACTCTAATGCATTAGGGACGGTGATTGAAATGCCAAGGACACGTATAATTTCCCTCTTTGTCCTCTCGGCCCCTGCAAGCGCTCTCTCTTGCTCTCACACCCGGGGCCCCTCTACCTTACGGCACCGCTGACAATCAGCCCTCGTCAGTGTAATTAAATGATGGTTTATAAAGTGTGAGAAGCCACTATGACCAAAAGCAAATAGGTGCTTATCGGAGAGCCGCTGAACAACCCTAATTTTCTCCAGTGGCAATTTCCATCTGTTATCTGGGCTTCGAATCGGCCCCTTTTAGCCCTGCACTCTGTTTCTCGATAGTGAATGCTTGCTCCCCGCTGCTGTGTGTTTTTTTCAGATATATACACACATTTTGCCTTTGACAGAATGACATTTTAACAGCAATGTACACTTGCCTTCACATCCTGGCAGAGTGACATTTTAAAGACGTGGAAAATGAAATATTTGGAGGATTGGCAATTATCTATGTTTTTCTTTATTTGTTTTGTTTGTTTGTTGACATAAGAGTGCTGTGACTTTCTTTGCTTTCTTGCTTTTTCTACGTCGCAGGAGGTTGCATCTAAGAAAAAACATTTCATACCGCAATGATATCTGTTACTGCATGGGTACAGTAAGCTTCTAATAGCGTTTCCGTGCAGCTCAGAGGGTAAAAACAGTAATATTATAAGAATATTAGCGCTTGCAGCTTGGCTTTCATCACAATGGCACTTTTGAAATGGTTAACTTTCCTCTGTAATCTTCAAATGTTTTACTGAATAATAGGAGACATCGTTCACCCTCTCAAGGTTTTGCACATTGAAAGGAATCAGTATAGGAATACAAAAGCCTAACCGTATTATCTCTCTAAAAGAAGCCAATTGGACCAGTGATGTTTGAATGAATTAGAAAAAAATAAATTCTGGCACCTTGTTTTTTTAAATATATATTGATGAAGGACTATCATTTTTGCCAATTAAAGGGTATCTTTTAAAAAATAATTGATTATAGATAAACCCAATCCCTCTAAAAACTAGTGCTTTTAATACTGAAGATGTGCACATATTATCCACTCACTGATTATTAAATATGTGATGAAGTCACCTCTTAACATTATTATTAGCTTCTTGAGATCATACACAATGCGGAAGTGAAAAGTAAAAAAAGATTCAAAGAAAAGTAACCTGAAATATTTGAAGTTAACTCATGTCTGTGAATTTAAAAGCATGTTAATTTAATGCTATAATGCCAAAATCAACATATATGCTGTTTTATTTTTAACCAAATTAATATAAATATTATTTATTCTAAACAAATCAATTATTAACAATTAATTTAGAACAAAATATTCCTTTAAAATTAGCAAAAAGAATAAATAACGAGTCTTTACAATTAATAACATTTTGTAAAGTACATGTATGCAGTTAAATAACATGGAACATTATGTTATAACATTTTAATTACATATTATAACAGTATTATAAATAAAAATTAAATAAAAAGGTAGCAAATATTTCTTAATAATAAAGCCAATAAAAATATTAAAATAATAATATTTTTATAATGATTTTGACAAATAGCATTTATAGGTACTAATAATATGGAACTGCAATCAAAACATTTTGTTCGCCCACTGCGTATCTGTTAAGATATAGAAGCTGAATTCTTACCCTATACAGATGAAGGGCATCAGTACTGTGCGAGGTGAAAACTCTGAGACTATGCAAACCATCACACACACACACACACACACACACACACACACACACACACACACACACACACTGTGATCTCGTTTCACACGCTTATCACAGACCGCATTCACTAAGCACATACATTCTCTAATGTGGTAACTTCTGTGAGTGATGCCATGTGTTTTTTTATTGTATTGATGTGTGTTTTTATTGTATTAATGTTGTTTGCTTTTAACAACATTTTATATTATTAACGGCTTTTAACTATTTGCATAGTCTTAGTACAAAAGTAGGTGTGCCAACATTTTTATTTTTTATATCTGAAGTTATGGTCACATTATTTGTCTCCTTTTTTTATATTGATTATTAGTGTTAATAGTGTTACCTTTCACATTGGTCTATTAAAATACTAGCAAATTTTAAAAGTGTGTATTGGCGTACAAAAGTAAAAAAAACTAAAATGTCATAAATCAACATTATATACAAAACGTCTACATTTTTAAATATGTCGCCTTTGAGTATGAATAAATCATTTCCGTGCATGACTACTTTAATGTTAGAACAACATCATCTACTGTTAGGACAATGTGCATTGGGTTGTCTTTACAGTCGTTTTTGTGTGTGAATAATTTGTAAAACATTTTTTTTTGTTCTTTGCATTTAAATTGCTTTTCAGTGTGACAAATTATACAAAATGTTTTACAAATAGTTTGTAAAGCTAATAAAACCTAAAAAAGTTTTTCAAATCTTTTCTGTATTGTACTTTCAAAGTGTCCTTTATAATTTATCATTTATAAATTAAACTACTCTGCAATAAGGTTAGAAACACCTTTCTCCACCCATACCACCCCTGGATCTCTCTCTCTCTCTCTCTCTCTCTCTCTCTCTCTCTCTCTCTCTCTCTCTCTCTCTCTCTCTCTCTCTCTCTCTCTCTCTCTTTGTAAGAGGTAATTTTCTCCCTCAGCCATACCCTCATTATTGGGGGCATCATAAAAGGGTTGAGCCTCAGCTTTCCCCAGCGGAACAGAAAGGAGCTCTGTCGATTATTTGCCTCCATTTGTTTTTTGGCACCAGAGGTTAGTCCAGCACTTGACTGCCGTCCCAGAGGTGCTTTCAACCTAACGAGTGAGTATCTGTTTTCCCAGATCACTCGCTGTCTTAACTGAACATCCTCCACCATCTGCTCAGGGTTTAATGCTCGGTTACCGTCAAATCCCAATGTTTGCACTGAGACTGATCCCTGAACCTCAGAGGACTGCGATCCTATAGTCCTCTTCCCGCAGATCTGATCCAACGATTAATCACTTAATCTGTGTTGCAAACACAGGAACTCCCAGAATGACACAACACATGGTTGAATCCTTCAGTGGCACGATGCTATCACAACAATAAACCATCTCAAGCGTCTTTCATGCTTGCTGAATTGTTTACGTCTTGACAACATTGGCACTTCCACTTTTATCTCTTTGATGGTTTGCTGCTAATTCCATCAAGTTTCCTTGAAAAAAAATCACCAAGGCATAAAATTTCACGAGTTTCTCCATCATTAACCGGAGGCATCTTCCAGTAATCTGTATATTTCATGGAGAAAGGAAGCTTGGAAACGGACTGACGCTCAGATTTCAGGCCGCAGAGTCAAATTTCTTCCCATATTTTCACCTGCTATGTGCTATTAGCTTTGCTGACATCAGACGGACAGAGCCCCTTAGGCTTTTAAGCTCTTAGCTCGCTGTTTGAAACTTAGCTACCTTAAAAGACTTTAACATCTTTCAAAACAATTAAAAAGTCAAAAAGTGAGCATGGCACCAAAATGCTTCCAGTGCTTTTCGAAGAATTGGTGGAGACAAAAAAGCATATGTGTAAGACTTCTCAGTCTTACATGCCTTGCTGCTCATGTACAGCGCTATCTTCATTGCATGGACAATTGTTTTTCCAGCGTGACTGATCCTGCTTTGGGAATAAATGATCCAAATCAGAGAGCCGAGAAGTTACAGTAAAGGTCACTCACCTCCCTGATCGCTTCCGCCTTTCTGGCATTTAGATGACGCTCATGTACATCTGCAGAAAGCGAGTGAATCGTGTGTACCTCCGTGGAGGGCTGAAAAAGTAAAACGACTACATAGTGAGCACAAGGCTAATAGGGTTAATTGTTATGTAAAAAGTGGCACGGTCAACTGCAGGCCGGGAGTGCAAACCCCTCCTTCCTGTCCCGGAGGGAATTCAAGCCCAGATGGCATTTTCCTAGAGGCTGTGACCCACAAGGGGCTGGTGCCTGCAAAGAACAAGGTGCATCGCCTCCGTCTAATTAATTTACTATTATAGCACCTGTTTCCGAATAGATAGGCCAGGGGAGAGAAGCGCTCCCCAGACGCAGCGGTGGGGCTCGTGGTAAATGGGGTTTGAGCTGATTATATTAAGCTGATGCTTTGATCATCTCAAGGCGTTAAAATGGAAATATGTTTTCACTGGCTGTGGGCTCCGGTGAAAGGGGAGCGGCGCCGGGATGCGGCTGATTAGTTTTGACTGTGGAGTCGCGCGAGGCATCGCACTTTAAATAAAAATATTCTACTTTTAAGCCTTGTTGATGCAGAAATGGTACTTTCTATCTTACGTTTGGAGTTCGAGTTACTTGTTAGAGTATTTTGGTCATCACTGGGCCCCTTCCGGAATATAGGCCTGCATAAAGTGCCAAAGAATGCCATCTGTACCTATTTGGTTAAAAATGAGTTATTGAGCGAGTACATAAAAATCTGTTCAAAACTGTCTCCTTTCTCTACCATAATTCACAATGCTAGATTATGATTTATAACTTGAGCTGTCAAGAAATGTCAGTTGGACATCATGTGACCTCAATCCAGTATTGTTTTGTGTGATTTACTGTTTTCTGCGTCACATCATCCTACATTATGTAAAGAACATTCTGTGAAAATATAACCTTAATATCTTTAATACTGACTAAGTAATATTATGTCAAAAATGTAGATCATAGTGAAATTAATAGGTAAAATCAAACTTTGATGCTCATTATCTCAAATGAGATTTTTAGACTTTAACCTTGGTCACAAATATGGTCACATCGTCACTCAAGACATGGTCACAAATATACAAATGAAGCTGCTTTACTTTATGTTTTAGAGGTGACGGTAGAGAGGCAAAAGTTGGTTGAACTTTTTTAATCCAGCTACTAAAAAGTAGCGCAGAAATATAGTATATTTAGCTCCATTTAACACGTCTTGGTGACTTCATGTCAACTTTACAAAGAAAAAAGTTTTTATTAAAGGTTTTTACTGTATTGATAGCTCAGATGTCAATATTTGGTGGTTTAAATACCCATGTGAGGTTTCTTTATGTTTAAAGCATAATTTTCGATGGTCAGCAAAGTGTTGCTTTTAGAATTGTCACATCCATAATAGTCCATATTTCTCATAAATGAGCACATGAAAATTAAACGTTATTTGAAGAGTCATCTCTTCTCCATTTGTTGGGTTATTGCCTCAGGTTTGTGCATGTTAATTCACAGAAATCCTACAAAGTATGTTGCCTCGTGTGTCCTTTTCTGTCACTATTTTACACCAACTTCTGCATAGACTGATATTTTTTTATTTCTTGACTCTATATTAACAGATGGTTTAATATATTGGTAATTAATGCATTCTGTGAGATTTTATAGATTTATAGTGTGGCTAGTCAAGTGTCTATATATTTATTAAGCTAAAAAGCAATAATATATTCCATCCATTTGATATATATGGTTGATGAATATTCGGTTTAGCATTAATATGTTTTCACATCGATTGTCATTCCATTGATAAATGTTGACATGATGGCCCCTAATTGCCCTCCTCAGGTTACGTGCTAATTCAACTCAAATATTGGTCAAATAAGCACTGGGCTTTAAACATAGATTGGTGAGGCAGTTTGGGGGGGTAGTCGGGGAGTTGCAGGTGGGGGTCGGTGAAATGAAGCATCAATGATGGAATAATAGCTGATGAAATGGAAGCCTGCTCCAAACACTGGCGCTCTATAAATGGATTTCGGAAATATGCTAATCTTGTCTTTGCTCACACTTTATTCATTTCCGCCCCAGTGCCCCTTAAGGATTACCATAATTTATTACCTAAGAAACACCACAAAACAATTTTGCTTGTGTAAAAAACCGTTCACCAACATCAACACTGTGAAAGATACTATTCCAGTAAGATCCCTGAAAATCCCTCTTTCTTGTGGTGCGATATGGTATATGATTTGGGCTGCTAAAGTCATGATAGTGTTAATCTAATTTGACAGTTATCGGAAACATTAGCAATTAATTGCTGTAGGTCAAGCCGGTGGAGCACAGCATGTTATTTATCATAGATGTTTGTCTCGGCTCTGCACAAGCAGTCAGGCTGGTCATATTAGCTGCTTGTAGATTTGGAAAAAGTCAACAGCTGAAAAATGAGATTCAGATGATGCCAATGTTTCAGTTAGTTCTGAATATAAACTGTTTACATTGGTCAAATGAGTCAATTCGATATGCCAACTAGTTCATTTCATAGTACAGGGTGTATTTGTATTGTCTGTGTGGATTTTTAGTAAAGGCAACCTTTATAAGTATTTGTATATTCCACCCTATTAATTAAATAAGAAATGTTTTTGCATGATTTTTAGTTTAGTTTAGTTTATTGTGTAAAAATGTTCTTACATTTTTATAAGAAACTTTATTTTTATAAAACTTTATTTTTATAAAACAACTTTATAAGAAAGGTCAAGGTACGCACACTTTAACATCTAAGCCAGGTGCAAGATAAAAACAATTACATCAAATAATACAAAAAAAGATCTGCACATTGTTATTTTCCCTTTATTCAAAAAAGTTAAAAGTGGCAACGTTTCGAACAAAGATCTTCATCAGGAACATACTCTCATAACTTTTTAACATAATTTCGTTATTGGTTAATTCTCTGGAAACCATTTGTGCCTCAAAATAGACATACATTAACCTGTTAACTGACAAACTAAGTCATGAAAAACTAAAAATTGATGGAAAGGTATAAGACTCAAGATGAAACATTTGACAAATTTTCATAACAATAAACATAAACAAAAATAATAATTCTTAAAAAATGTTAACGTTATTGTAATTTATAAAAATATCTAAAATGTTTTTTTTTAAAGACTTCAAATTGTTTAAAAAAATATCTAAAATGTAGTTTCGGCAGTGCAATTTCATGTGTGCAGTTATCAGGTTAATATTTACAATATATTTAACCAGGAATAGAGAACAGACTTAAATGGCACCTTTATTAAAAAGTAACATAATTATTAGTTATTTCATTCTATTAAACCTAGAGCTACAGTTCATTGTTTGAACCCCAGGAAATACTGTATTCATTTTGTTTACATACTTACATTTATTTTGATTTTTAATTTCTTTGAATTGTAAATTTCTTTGAATTGTATTGTTTTTCCCAGTAAAATGTAACAGTATTACTTTGTCCCATAACAGAGTTAAACTATTGAGCTTATTGTTTAAAAAAAATGTGGTCAAAAAGAGATGTCAACATTATAAGGTCACTCCCTTAAATATGACATGAGGGAAATGTCCGTCCTGATTTTACGAAACAATTTTGCAAGTTGACTAATTGGTATAAATTTGTATTAATTGTACTAATTGGTAAAATCAAACAAAAACATATAATTGATATAAAAAAGCAATAATGAAGCTCCTCCTAAAAACTCTAACCATCACTGGCACAATGTAGAACCGAAATGTTTGTTTCATACAAATTAGCGACATGCAAAACAGTTACACATTTTTATGAGATTTTGCAATGAGAAGATGCATATTGCATTAAATAAAAATAGTACTTACCTGTATATTTTTATTTAAGTAGAAACTGATGTTAGATTTGGTCAGTTCAAATGAAGTTCATGATGAGCAAATGATTCAATGTAAGTGGTTTGCAGATAATTCAGAAAATTCATGGGTTTTTTTTCTCAAATTGTACTACACACAGGAGGTTTAAGACTTAAGTGACTTAAGTATCCTGTTATATTATGTCAGTAGCAATTCATTAAGGATACACAAATGGCACCATTGTCAATAGTCATAATACTTAATATGTTTTTTTAAAACTTAAAATTATGTTTTTTTTTACTTTAGAATCATTGCTACAAAAACATTCTGGTTTCAGTGTGAATGAAACCTACTAGCCTGGTTTATTTTGAGACTAAAAATTTCATTGACTCAAGCGTCTTTGACAGTGAGAAGATGTACTGTGCTGTAGTTGCACACATACATCCAGAAATGTCAATGGCATGCCATTTCTTTTTGGCATGGCTCTTTAATTTAGAATCAAAAAAGGAAAGAGAGAATTAGACTCGCTCCCCTGCGCATCGTATCCTACAAGCCACGGGAGTTGAGTACCACAACATTCGCTTTCCAATTTTTCTTCATCTTTTGCGTTTGGAAATCAGCTGCGTCTGTGATTACAGTCCAAAGGTTTCCCCACTTACCTTGCCATGAACAATGAGTTTGCCGTGAATAGGTGGTATTCACATGGTTAGGCTTTAATGGTCTTCCAAGTTGATATGTCGGGGTGGGGGGTGAGATGGAATATCTCTGAGTGTCCACACTCTGAAGCCTTAGAAATAAACGTGTCGTGCTCGCAGCTAGATAATGACGGGTTTGGTAGCTTTAATCTGCCACAGCAGATGGTTACCTGCATTGGAGAGATGGTGCTTATGAATAATGAAATACTAAATAAAGTATTTAGGGCAGCATTTGAGGCATGAGAACAGAAAACGAGAGGAAGAAAAGGCTAAATGAGCTTGAACCGTACAGTTCTTGGTTTCTGTTTTATTCTGTTAAATCCAAAGTTATTAAATATCGAGGTTCAATAATGTGGTGCATTAACACTTCAGAGAGGAATCATATTAGCTATGCTAATAACAGAGGACGAATGCGATCGTTACGTAAGCTTAAGCTTTATTTCTTTTGCAGTTGTTTGGATAGTTTGTTTGCCCGCTTTTGAATTCGAGAGAGCTGCTTTGTGCACATTTCTAATTGGATATATTGTTGATAACGGCTGTTTTCTCGTCCGCTTCATACTGCTTACGTTACAGCCATGTATCATTGTAAGAATGTGGTTTGGTTACCGGCCAGCACGTCTGTCGTCTATGATACGTCTATGCTTTTTACTGTGATTAGACGTCTCTGCGTTGACAGAATAACTCTTGAAAGTAGCTAATGCTCATTAACTTACTTACTTTGGCTTTACTCGAATTCTTTTAGACCGATTTTCTTGCATTATTGTCCAAAGAAGATTAGAACCCAAAATCTTGACTGCTGTTCACGAGGTTATTAATGTGCTTTGGGTAATTGAACAAGTCCAGAGATGTTTTATGTGTGAAGTGTTTTACCACAATATCATCAGCTTGGCAGTGTTTACATTTGGTAATAACAAGTTCTATCATTCAGGGACCAACAAATTCACAGGCAATTTGGATTTCTCGTAATCTGCTTCCCCCTTATGTATTTGTATAGAAAACACAAGATTTGGTCTTTCTGTAATTGCCTTTTTTAATTCCTTGCGGCCCATCAAGCCAAGATTGGAAATATCCAGATTTTTGGGACATCTTGGGAATGTGACAGCAAAGATTTGCGAAAGCTTGTCTGCGAGAACTTGAACTTGCCTAAAAGAAACGGTTCTGAAACTGGCCTGCATGGCCATGATAAAATATTAAAAAAAGGAAACATCTCAGTTCCAACCCAGCCTGTGTTAATAGATGGTGTACCAGGGACAGTGCTGAGATGCAAAGCTAATCTGCTGCTGGTTATCCGCCGGGTGCCATTGGGAGTACGCCATGATGGAAAAGCAGACTTTAAAAACAAACTTTTACTCTTTTGGTTTTTCCGCTCTCAGACTCTGAAAACTAAAGATTGAAGTTACTGTATATCGACTAGCTACTGTATAAAGAATAGCTACACTTGTCCGCACTTTAATCCAGGAAGTATTGACATCAAACAAATTCCAGACAAAGATGGCTTTGTTAACAATATATGGTGATGTGCAGAGAACTCAACCTGTAAAACATAAGGGTGGGTTGTGAAACTGTCTGTGCAACGTCTACAGCTTGCAGCTGAAAGATGACCACAAATGTGTGTTGTATAACATCATGTTACACAATATGCATGGATGACCAGGAAACACAAAAAAAGCTTTAAAATAAAATTTGTAATTGCATTTGTATTTTCACCTGTAAGCATCTGGTCACCCCTTGTTATTCTTCTGAATTTCTCTCTAACATTATAAAGTTAAGGTCTGTCCCAGCTAAATTTCATTGGTGAATGCTTGCTGCCTTTTTTATACGTCAAAATGTGTTATCAGACCTGTTAAGACAGTGTTTTGCTTTGATTAGCATCTTTTTTAAGCAAAATATGTTTATCTTATTACTGTATATAACATGTCATGTGAACATAACTTTCAAAAGCAGTAACTTTTTAAAGCTCCGGTCAACCTAAAACTGTCCCAATAATGCCTAATTTTTTTAATGCCCAATTGAATAATAAACATATTTGACAACCCACCAACTATATGGTTTTAATATGTTTTGCACTTATTCTTACAATGTCATGAAGCTCTACCAACATACACAATCCAGATGTATTGCCGTTGAGGACCTTGTTTAGAAGCGTCTGAAAATTTGACCATAATTTCAAGTGTACTGCTCAGGAGACGGCCCCCACTAAAGCATAATATCTTTCTCAAGTGGAAGCAAAACGGTGCCATTTCCGTCTTTGATTTGCTCAACACCATGCTATGTAGGCCTGGTTCCAATCCCCCCTTCATTATGTCTCTGTCTATTTTACATCACACCTGTTAGTATCACACAGATGTGGATCTAGGGGATGGTAAAGCGAGAATGAAACAAAACAATCTGAGCTAAAATTCAAACAATTACAGACAATTTTGGTGGAAAAAAGGCCATCTGGTGTATGCATTACCTCTATTGAGGAAAGTCCTTTTGTAGCTTGCCAGCTTCTCTTTAGAGGTTTTCATGAAATATGTATGTTTTCATAAAGTGTCAAACATTTTCCCTTTTCACTCTTCTTAAGGGTAAACTGAAAGAAGGCAATTCTGTGGAAGTTGGCAATAGAAACTTGTGCAAAAGCTGAAAATGAGCTGTAATTGCTTCATACTCTCACAAGTAATAGTGTAAAGTCAAAAGTACAGTAATCATGCCTCATGAAGAGCTTTCAAGCTTAGTGGACAGTTTAATTGCATGTTTGATTGGTTATTTGTTCATTTTTGTCTAAAAAAATAAAAATAACACTAATTAGTATATGTAAAACACAACACTAACTCTTTTTTATGATCAAGCTGATATTGCTATACGTTATATGACTTCATTGGGCACTTTTATACTGGAACCAAAGTACGTTTGATGTCAGAATGAATCGCTGTTTAGTGTTTAGAGCATGGCACCAACAACGCCAGGGTCATGGGTTCGATCCCAGGGATTGCACATACTCAGAAAAAAATATACAGTATTATGCAATGTAAGTCACTTTGGATAAAAGCGTCTGCCAAATGCTTAACCTAATAACTGTCACAGCAGAAATTGAGTATACCTATAAAAATGCACATCTGAACATCTATTTTTAGATATAATATTTTTTTTCAAACATTTTAAAGTCTTCCAAAAAATATTTTAATTTGAGGTATTTTTATCAATTACAGTAACATTAACATTTTAAATAAATATTTTTGTTTATGTTTATTTTGAAAATTGAAAATTTGAAAATGTTTATTTTGATGAAAATTGGCTAATTATTTTATCTTGAGTCTTTTACTTTTCCATCAATTTATAGTTTGTCATAATTAGACGAAAATTCGGAACGGTGACATTTAACAGGTTAACAGCCTTTTTGCAGAATAATTTTGCAGAAGAATGACAGAAAGGTTGAGAATGCATGACGTTTTTAAACAATCAATCAATCATACCAATTTAGTTTTATTCTGAAATAATTTTTTTGTGATATTTTGGTCATAAAAGACATAAAAGACATCTGTTAAAATAGTTAAACAGATACGGTGGAATAGTTCTTGTTTAGAGGAATCTTATTTCATGATGTGTCCAAATCCTGACACAGTCCACAGTTACCTCCCTCTGGGAAATTGCCTGGCCATGATGGTCTTTCACAATCACTGGCCCTTTGTTGCAGGTGTCCACGTGTTCACAGATCAGTCTCAACATCCTAGACCCTAATCAAGCCAATAATTAATTTCATATCTTCAGTCTAGAAAAAGTAAATGGTATTTGGTGTTTCCCCAAACCAACAAGCTCATATAATTTAGATGGTGACACTATCTAGGGAGTTGACCACCTCTGGTAAATTGGAGGCAGTGGAGTGGAAGCGGTGACTAGCTTCAATTCTCCAAGGACATCATTCAGGGGTTTAACTTTTCACAGCAAATTGTGTGAAGGTGGAAGTGAATACGTTTAAGGTCAAGCGTGCAGTAAGTTCGAAGTGTTGATTAGCTCAATCTGATGCGCCACTGCTGTCCTCGATGACCAAATGCCCTGATTCAACGCCTGATGTCTTTCGATGCTTGTTTTGATCAATACAAACCTAAATAACATGTCTTTGCCATTAGCTTGGCAATTAGCTGTTTTACTGCTTTCAAACCGACTTTACTGGCCATTAATGAAGGGTGTCTAAAAATACAGTATGTAAAGTCAGTTTGTTGTGCGTTCCAAAACTTTTCGTTTGTTCAATGCTGTGCAAAGAGTAAACCTGAACATTTTAAGGACATTTTAAGTTTTGAAACATCATTATACTCAAACAAAATATTCAGAAATGAGGGGCTGGTGAAGATCTTCGGATGAAATGACAGATATTTTTAGCGCACTTCCATTTCTTAAAATGGTTTTAAATTGTTATAGTTGACATCAATTAAGTCAACTCAGATCAGAGTCAGTAGAGATCTGAAATCTGGCATTTTGTTTGACACTTGGCATGTATGGATATGCCCGTTTAACCATCCACTATGTGATCATATAATATATAATAGACATAAATCTGCTATGAATGTTCTTATAACAATCCAATAGATTATTTTTTACAGTTTTGTAATGCTAATATAAATCTTATGTAAATAATTAAAATAAAAAATGTTGTATATTATTTATTTTCCTTATTTTAAACTAATAATGTCTCTACTGCTAAAATGTGTTTTCTGTAAAGCTGCTTTGCGACACTGCAAAATTGACAACCTGCTAGTGCACAAAGTGCACCTGCACAAAGTGCTATAGAAATTGATTTCAATTCAATGTAATTAAATCTATATTTTTTTTCAGAAATAAAAATATTCTCTAAAATATTTCAGAAGCAAATATTTATTTTTTATGAAAGCATCCTCTATAAAATGACCTTAAAACCATCAACTGGAAAGTCATAAAATCTGTTGGTCAAAAGGTTTGTTTTATTCTGCATCTTTTTAGAAGACCATCTATATCAACAATCATGAACCCAAAATTGTAAGACACTAAACCTATAATAAAACGTTATTGATTTAAAATCAAGTACTAAAGAAAAATGTGTCTTGAGGGGATAATTCATCTAAAAATAAAAGTTCTGTCATCATTATCTCACCCTCATGTTGTTTAAAACCTGTATATGGCTCTTTCTTCTGTAGAACACAAAAGAAAATATTTTGAAAAATGTCTCTAAATATCTTTTGTGTCTATAAAATTGTGGGGGCTCCGTGTTATTTAGTTACCAACATTCTTCAAAATATCATCAAGTCATACAGGTATGAAATTACATGATTGTGATTAAACAATGAAATATTTTCATATTTTGGGTATTTCAAACTATACCTTTGACTCAAAGACTTTTTGCTAACAAACACTATGATTTACTAGTGATCAAAAGTGCACCACAGGATTGTTTTGTCTAAGTATTCGCAGCCATGCAGGTCACACAAACTGCTGATGTCACGCTATATTTTTATTTTTATTTCTCGACCATCAGTGAAGTTTGTCATTAATAGAGTAGTTCAAAGGGTCTGATTTTAGCTTTAGTGAGTGTGTGTATGTGTGTTTTGGAGTGTGGTCCACAGGATTTCCAGCAGAAGTGGGGGCTTATTTTCCACAGACTAGCTCCGGCTTTCTTTTTGATGGATGAACTCTATTGAAGTGCCTAGTGTAAAATGGATTTTGTTCAGGTAGTCACTTTGTTTTCATGCTGATAATATTCATTTAAGGCCAGTTTTTTCTCTGTCAGCTCTCCTCTCAGATCCTCAAGCAGGGAAAATGCTGGAGAAAGTGAACTCGGCCACTGATTTGATCCTGTTTATAGAATGGCTCGCATAATGTACTTAATTCCCAAGGAGGCATCATCTAGCCTATTACTGTTTATTTGGAGACCTTGGAAGATTGCTCTGAGAGACTAGTCTAATAGTCTAACCGTCAGGAAACCTGGAAACTCTGTGGCCATCTCGAGTAGCTAATGGATACAGGACTGGAATAGACCTTAGATATGGATAAATGACATATTTAATTTGATGCGAGTTAAGATGAGTCTGTGAGAAATAGACGTGTTCAAAGCCCATTCCAAGAATTCTATGTTTTCTAGTTTTTTTCTACACTAAAATGTGAATATTTACACCAAGGTACACAACAATACTGTAACTTTTTATTCAAAACTTTTGATAATATGTTAATTGCAGATCATTGTCACATAAAAATTCTTAATCTTTCTGTGTTTTTATTTTCTCCGAAGAGAAAATAATTCCAAAATCTTTCTTGACATATTTTAAACTGCATGTAAATATAAATGCATATAAATGCTTTCGTGTCTTTGATTTGAATCCACACAATTACATACAAGAGGCTCACATCTGTCATTCTCACGATACTACTTGAGTCAATAATTTTGTTACTAATAAAGTTAGCCAGTCAGTTGTGGTGTATCTTGGTTTATGACGATTATGCTTTGGAGAAAAGCATCTGCTAAATGAATAAATGTAAATGTAAATGTTAATGTATATGAATTTGTGTCAAGCTTATTTGTTATGATGTGCTTTTAGATTGTAAAACGGTGACGATTAGGTTTAACAATTGAGCTTCTTTCCTTTTTCCATTAAGTTTCACATATGATTCACATTATCCAAAGTCATACAAAATCGCCACTTTATAAAATACATAAAACACATATTATGGGCTGCACATCAGCCTTGGTTTGGTTTAATTTGTGTCAAATTAATATGACATTTATACTAACTGAGGTCCATTATAGACTGCATCATATTTATTGTTAATCGGTTTATTGTTAATCAGTTTTTGTTAATCGGTGACTTTAACCTGATAACTGTCAAAGTAGAAATTGAGTATCCATATGAAAATGCTGATCTAATTTTTAGATATTTTTTCAACATTTTTAAGTATTTAAAAAAAAATTTTGAGGTATTTTTATAAATTACAGTAACATTAAAAAAAAATTGTGAATAGGGAAATAACATAGGTGTTCCTCCTGAGGAACGGTGACAGTTAACAGGTTGAATCAACATATTTTACCTTAATCTGATGTGTTAAAATTAATTTCTGACTAAAAGCCCAAACCTAAGTAATCACATGTAACTCATCAAGTGGTGTGTCCGAAATCAGATACTGTTATCTGTATGCATGAATACATGAATTCTGGGAAACTACGTCTATCATTTTCAGTCATGTGGCCTTGTGGCATAGCATGGATGTGTAGAAGGGGATATTTTGATATGGAAAATTACAGGTAGATGTGAGAGATGTGACTGTCTTACACTATAGTCTGTTTGCACATAGTTGTATTTGATACTCACAAAACAAAATTATTCCTCAATTAATTAAAAATTCAATTTTGCTATTAATCATTCAGAATATTAGTAGTTGATTGCAGATAGCAGTCAGACGCCAACTTCTCTACTATGCAGTAATTATTATCATTATAACTATTTTATAAGTCACGTGTCATATATTTTCTCTTACTCTCACCCTGGTCTAGGGAAGCTGTCGCGAAAACTCAAGTCAAGGCCTCTCACATCTTGTTATTCTGTGAGAAAGACACGTCAAGGAACACGCAGTGTCCATACAAGTCAAATATGAGTGCGATCTCAAGGATTTTCTTTCAGATAGGCTTTAGAAGGTTGTGTCAGCTTGTCGAGGCTCACCTATCTCCTCTAGTACATTACCGAATGCTCTAATTTCCTCCGCGAGCCTGATGTTTATTGTGAGGCTGAAATTGAAAATGGTTGGTAATGGAGCGAGCTGCACAGCCCCTAGACCAATTCTGAATCTAAATTACTTGCTTCTTTTCAATGGCATCGACTGAGGAGAGCTTTGTGCTCCCCGTACCTAATCAACCCCCAGCGTGACCCCGGATCTGCCAGCTCTTCTGGATTAATGATAAAATCCTTGGTTCAAACAATTATTCGACCTGAAATGGCCGTCCATTTTATACCGAAAATTAAAGAATGTGAAATTATTTCCCCCCCCCCAAAACTCACCGCATCACTTATTTTTGCCCCATAAACTCTTGAATTTCTTTTTTTGTAAAGGTGGGTGCCAGAGACCTCTCGGTTGTCTTTTGTAGAGTGCTACGGGAGGTTGGGCAGGCGACTGTCTCGTGGGAGACAGTATTTGCTTCCATTATGAACTCTTATAATCTATAGGTGCACAGAAAGAAAGAATTGTAAGGTTAGAACAAGGCCACGCTCAAATGACACTAATTAGTCGTTGAACGTAAAAGCATTATAAATGCTCCACACCTCCCCCTGCTCTCTTAGTGAAATACTCCAGAGAAGTATTAGTTAGTCTTCCAAGCCAGATTGAGTTGATATAAGCAGATTATTGAAAATCCTTCAACTGAGGAGAAGAGACACTTAACATACAGTTTGAGACTTGCACATATACAAGAACACACGTTCTGTGATAATGTTGTTTATTGACAAATAAGAAGAA
This sequence comes from Beaufortia kweichowensis, assembly GCA_019155185.1. NCBI lineage: Eukaryota > Metazoa > Chordata > Actinopteri > Cypriniformes > Gastromyzontidae > Beaufortia > Beaufortia kweichowensis. Next base: position 9,507,925 of record CM032818.1, on the reverse strand, counting down.
TGGGATATTTTATAATATTTAGTTGATAAGCTTGGGTCATATTATAATCAAAAGATATACAAATAAAGCCAAATTTTGTGAACATTAAATGTTTTGCATTGTAAGATTCAATATTTAAGCAGATACTTTTATCCAAAGCGACTTACAATATAGTGAAAAGTACAGGAATATTTAACCAATGCTCCTTACCATGTAATGCATTTAGATTTTTTCTTTTCTTTTTCTACTTTCACTAGATTTTAAATTACATGTAATTCAATGTTTAAACCTCAATCAATTCAAGGCAATATAACAAATACTTACATAATGTATGAATCCATTTATTTATTTCAATAGTACAGTTGTTTTGTTACACATCATAGTATTTATCTATATATTTTATTTGAGAATTACAGGAATGACCCTCTAAAAAATGCTGTCTGCTGTGTTCTGTGTTTATACCAGATGGGGGCAATCTGCTGCTCTCAGACTTCCAGTTAACTTTCACCATTTGGCCAATGCTACTGTCTAAAGCCCTCAAGATGTCCTCACAATGCACTGTTATTCACAGCTAAAGAATAGAAGGACTGTGTTGTGTACTCAGTGAGATGTCAATGTAATGGCAGAGGATATATAGATCTCATTGACCTGTCTGCCTCTGTCCTTCCCCCTAGAGACTACTGAACTGCAGAAGTGGGCTTCAGACTATCATTTCACAATGAACAGAGCCAAAGAGCTTGAAGAGGTGTTGAAAATGGCTCATATGCAATTTGGCCTACATAATTTTTTGTAAAATGATGCAGGTATGAGATGGAAAACCATTTGCCGATTAAATATGTCTTCCTAATAATCTATACACATCACAGCAATATATTTGTAAAAACCCACCCATTCGGTTTTACCCAAAAGAAATCAAATTTCCAAAGGAGACTCTTGAGATATCGATTTGATTTTAGTTTCTTTTGTATGTTTTGAAATGCAAAGCGTGAAGGAAAATGTGCTTGGGGTTCAAGAACTCCAAGGTTCTGATGAAGAAAGAATGGGAAATGTATTACCATGGAAACGAAATCATTGTCTGTCATTCTCGATGGGATGAGTGTAGATACATGCCGTTTACAGATGCTCTAGTGATGCATTAGGAGGCCAAACACACACATTTCATTCGGCAGTAGTGAATGATTATTGGAAATCTGTATCACTTCAAATGGCTCATATTATGTTAGTTGTAATAGTGCTGTAATAAACTATTACAGTTAAACAGCACAATGGGAAAGACTACAGAGTTGTCAAGGTATATATATATATATATATATATAAACATGTCTACATTGAGGTTTTAGAATCATTTAGGTTTTTAGTATTAAAATTGTGCAACAACGAATGAGGAAATGAACAAAATTCCCTAAATTATTTTCAATTTATTTTAAAGTTAAGCATCTGTAATTCTCATTTTGAGTATTGCCTTGTTTGTTTCAATACATTATCATGGCAACATCTTATGAGGTGGCTAATTTGTATAAATTTGTCTGATTTTATTCGTAAGTTGCTTTCTGCCTTAATGATTTTCCAATATAAATTTTTTTTCAATAAAAAAGTTTTAAAAACTAAAAACTTGACAGAAGATACAATTTGCCTGTGATTTTAAGATAAATATGAAATATTTTCCTGCTTACAGGTATGCTTAGCACAATTATGAAGGTCAGCATTCATTGACTAGCCTATATAAATCCATTGCCATCTCACCATATTTGCCCATTGAATACAAAATATCACAGTTTATAAGCACACAATGGATGTAATTACACTGTGGAATGAAAAGTGTTTTTAAGGGCCAAAAAATAATGTCAAACACAATTTATCATGTCATCCCGTACCATAGATATATAATACAGATGTGAGTGATGATATTTACAGTTAGCAGGGTGACCGTAAACATGCCAAAGACTATCAAAAGAATATAAATAATTTCAAGTACAAATGTTGAAAAATAAATTTATAAATAGCCTAGGCACATTTTGTGCCACTGAATTCCACTAAAACATGAAAATATTGTCATTTGCACTTGTCACTTACAAAGTTTTACAGAAAACATCCTTTACATGCCTATTTAATAACATTTTGTGATTAACATAATAATTAATTGACTTTTTAATCTACAAATATAAGCATATAACTCTCAAAATGTTACACATTTTAAACCCCTTTCACAGAATTCATCAGATTTTCTTATCATAATATATTAAGTTACAAAATATCACATTGTTAGTACCTTAAGTCATCATATGGTCATCATATTAATCAAATAAAATTAAATAAATTAAATAATATACATTTAAAATAAATATAAAATTAGACATCAAACAAACTTAATAATTAAATAAAACTTATTTATGGTAAAGCTTATCTGCATATCTACCTATTCAAATAAAGAGCATGAAATCAATGAAAAGTAAAATAAACATGTTACTATGTAAACAGTGTAAACAGTAATTGTACTACAGAATATACATTGTACTTTGTACATTATTTTTTGTTTATAATTTTAGCAACAATTCTTCATTTTCCTACACATTTGCATATATTTTTGTAACATTATGCTGCTGTTTTAGTCAAAATAATTTTGGCTAACACTGCAGTCATACTAAGAAGTATTTCAATCACAGCATGCATTTTAAGTTTTTACAAAAAAAGCAGATCCTTTTTAGATCTACTTTCTGACTTCTGTTTCTAATTTCTGTTTTTCTAAGAACACCCCATCCCTAATATTTTTTTCCAGTTAAGGGGAAGGCAACAGCTAGTTATCACGTGGTCAGAAAGCAGTTCCTTCATTATGCAGTGAAACAATAGTATGTTCATGGCTGCACTAATTATTATTCTGAGAATGTACCAATTTGTTTGGTCCAAAGTGACTGTCAGCTCGGGCTCTGAAAGGGGCAACGTGCCAGCCATTGCAGTCAAGTGAAAGGAGTCCTTTCATTCAGACTAGTGGGACAGGAATGACCCTCTTGCATATGTGGGCAGGAGACGGGCGCTATGCCAGCCTCGATAGTCAGCTACCGACTCACATCCAGCCCATTAAGTCTGAGTCCAGACTTCGGTTAATGTCAAACCCCAGCCCCCAGAATAACGGTCGTTGTTGCTAGGTTGGCGAAAAGCGGTGTCTAATGTGATCTTGGAACCTTGGGCCCTATAGATTGCCATATGTTGTGCACACTTAGTTAAAATGGGAATAAAGATTGTTTGCGTGGATAAAGAGTGCACCTGTTGTTATTGCTTCAAATCCGTTATTTTTGTCTGTTATGTTAGAGCTCATATAAGAGCCTTCCATGTTGATGGTATTATGGTAAGAAGTGGCATTGAGAATGAAGGTGTTTAATTTTTTTTTGTCAAAATCATATATGCATTGACATTTTTAATAGTTGTAGGCTTTATCTCAAATGTGTCTAATCTCATAAGAATTCATAACTATTTTACAGTATATGTACAGAACCTGTACAATGTGAATCAATTATTATGAAAAGATCTGCAATTAAACCACTTTCACTACCACTTATGAACTTTTACTACTAAAATGTACAAATGAGACAGTACTAATTAATATGAATTAGACAGATTGCGAGATTGTGTTGAGTGTACGGATGTTTGCAATCTAGACCAAAATCTTTTTTTTTTTTACATGAGCAATCTTAAGTCATTGTAATGGTATTATACTTGGTTATGTAATGGTTTACACTGTAATACCTACATGTAACCATTCCTATTTTTAAATAATCCAAAGAATTTCTTTCTTTATGGTACTTTTTGGATGCAACTGTAATATAACAATATAGCAAAATCTCTCAAAGTTCTACTTTTACCAATGCATGATTTATTCTGTCAAACCACACAGCCCTGTTTGTTTATAAAAAAATGGGTTACATTAAAAAGTGATTTCTAAAGGTTGGTAAATGTAATCCAATGCTATATATGTTTTCAATCATTTTAAAGTGCTTCACATGCAGTAGTTTCATCTCTGGTTTTAGTAACATAGAGGTATGATACTTGACTTGACTCCAAACAGTGGCCCAATTGTTGATCTCCACTACTTGCGAGACAAACATTTCTCTAATAGGGCCATAGAGGGCAGTATGCAGCAGCTCTGATAATGATCTGAGTATAGCCGAAGCACCACAATGACCTCTGACACAGTTCGGTCCTTATTAATATTCATACCGTCTCCCCTTTGAGACGGTCCACTTTTCAGAGTTTTCAGTGGCAGACATTGTTAGCTTTGGTTTAAAAAAAGTCTTGTGGCAGTAAACCAGTCGTCCTGGAGGTCAGATTCATTGTGACATAATCCTACATTAATCCCGCCTACTATTGATAGACGGTGACAGTGGCCGTGACTCACTTACTGACCTCTGGAAAGGTTAAGTGTTGAGAATCTATGAGTAAGGTCAAAACTATATTTATATACCACACTTAATTTGCAGTTTTTTGTACTTCTTGTTCTTTTGTGAGAATGCAAATGAATATTGTTTGGATTACATAATATTAAAGTTGACGATTTACAAACAATAGTTTGATGTTTTTATACAACAGCAAAAAGATACAAATCTAGATGCTAGATTGGTGGATTTTATGTAATTAATTTGACCAGAAACAATATGTAAGCATAGGCAAGCACCATTTACATTTAATTCTTATTTGTAACTACAAGCAAGTGCAAACTGGTCTGATGCGGTCGAAAAGTCACTAACTTGGCACTGGTTCGATGCATAAGAGTCCATCCCCTGACTCACTGCTTCCAGTAAATTCCACTTGTCTCCTTCCCATCAACACATTCACTTCTGTTTTATAAGTGACCTCATCATCATCAATGCCAAGAAAAACGTAAAAAAACGTCCAAAGATTTGCAAGGGAGCAAGTGGCCCAGATGCCCCATCATCCTTTACGTTCCTCATCACATGCTTCGCAGATCCAGAGCATTCCTGAGCGCTGAGGTTTTGAGCAGATCTGCGGTCATTGGTAAAGCAGGGCTTTTGTTTAGTGCCCAGGCGGGCGTGAGTCATTGGCAGACAAGAGTAACCTTTTACGGCATCCCCTTGTGATGTCTTCTGCCAAAGGGGCGGAGAGTCACCGTTACATTGATATCAGAGCACAAAAGCCTTTCTTCATCAGCCATTCTCAATTCAAAGTCTTCTGAGTCAGCAGAGATGGATTATTAGGTATTGTAATGTTTTAATTTCCAAAATTGAAGTAATTTTTTTTTAAATGGTTTTAAAACACAATAAATATCCTTATGCATGTTTAAGACATTAAGACTTTTTCCACATGATTTCTTGCTCTATACAGCAGATCTTGCAAAAGAAAAATCACAGATATGTTTTATGCACATTAACTGTTTCTCGTAATCCAATATAATTATATAGTTCAATACCCTGTATTTCAACAATTGTCTATTTCAAAACCATAGACATTGGCATACTTGTCATACAATAGTACTTGTCGCAAAATAGTTGCAAAATGAATTGCCATGAGATTGTGTTGACCTATCTTTAGTAAAAAAATCACAATTGACCACATTTACTTTAATACATTTTATTGGTTTTATGATTTACATGATAAACATGATAACATGATTTATTGGTACAAGTTTATTTTTTAGTTCTGCCTCACATTGTTATATCATCTATTGAAAAATTTGTTGAAAAGATGATTTTAATTATTTAAATAAATAAAAAACGCAATGACTTCAACTCGAATGAACCGCTAGACTGATAACGGCTGAACCAGTCGGCCATTTTGTTTAATGAAAAGGCCAAATTTGAAAATGGCAACACAACTCCTTAACACGTCATTGGAAATCTAACTTTTGATTTGACGGCCAAGCCTAAATGTTATTGTAGCTCAATCCGGGATGCATTTAAATGCAAGAATTATCTGGGCAAAATGTTGACTGATTATTAGCATACCGCAAAATCCATGTGTGTGCTACTGTCAGGTTCTATCAAAGCAGCCGCACAATAGCTGTAGAGGGGAGCATCTGTCGGTAACGTGGGCCACGCAAGCGTAATTTCACCGGTGGGCCGCTTTTGTGTGTGTGGATGAAGCCGCTGCCGTGGCGAGAGAGTGAGAGAGTGCCGTGTCGGCAGGTGCATGCCACCAAATTACCGCCTGCAATTTGCATTTCCCTCCGCTAAGAAGCATGCCATTATCATATCAAAGGGAACTCACAGCAACGTCTAGTTTGAAGAGATGTGGCGCTGCTTCAATTTGAGCAATTAATGCGGGATGAAGACACTTGTCATGCATCCCAGAGTCCCGCTGCATCCATCTGCATTGTTCCTGGCTGTGGAAGATGCAGCATTCTCTGAGGATACACACGCATACACACCTTATGCACGTTTAGTACTCTTTTACTCAACCAGCCGACAGAAACAAATGGATTTGCATGATCTTTACCCAGACCTAGACTCCAAAGCCTTGATATCTTCATACACAAGCTCGTTCCTCTGCTTTTAATGTGATGAATAACGATGTCATTAAAACCTATGATGAATATTGCATTAAAGGCCTTGCGTGGTATGAAAGTGCATTGTAAGAACCTAATGAAGATATATTACGACTAGTTGTTCTCTTGTTCGCAAAGAATAACATGCTCATTTTGTCATAGCCTGTCAGACTTTTCCAGTGTCCGTCATGTAATGTTTTACACAATATACAACCACCGCCAGATTCATTTGTTTTGTCGCCGGCTCCGACGTAGCACACCTCCCATGCAATTTATTTGCCGTTAAATTCAAAGTACGCTTCAATCAGGCCTATTATCGCACACCTCCTACCGTTCAGACACAGTCCACCATTGAGCTTTTGAGGAAAATCTCCTCTTCCCCGCGTCCTCCTCCTCCATGCTCTCGTCGAATTGTTCTGAAGCACTCTGCGTTTTCTTTGGGGTGAGCACTTACAAGATGGTATTAGTCACAGCTGTTCGCTGTGATTTCCATTCCTTCTCTGGCACAGGAGGGCCTGCCAAGTGTCTTTGAGAGCCTCTTCCCATTCATTCGAACCTCCTGTCGGATCGCCGCCTTATTTCTATGACAGTCAGCTGTTCCTAACCAGCACTAAATTGAATTTGATGAAATAGTTTTTTTTAGGTTCCTCTAGCAAGGCCGCCTAAACGGGATAATAGTTCTTGATAATGTGTAATACCAGGGTGTAGGATATTAAGAATTGTGGGAAAATCCAAATCCAAAATAAAAGCAAAATATAGCAATGGTTTTTGGGTTTTATGATGTCACAACAATGGTAAATTAGCTAATGGACTCATCCTTTAAAGTTAACAGTCATTTTTTACAATCAGAAGACACTGTGTAGGCCCCTAAACAAAATATAATATAACTGTAAGCCGCCGTCTTGAAGGATAATTTATTTGTAGTTCTATTGGCCTCCATGATTGCTTGTCACAAATGGCATTTTCTAACCTCAACTACATGGGGAGACCCCCAACTTTTCCATATGATTTCTGTCCCCCAGTCTTATCTTCCTGTCCGATGATATGACGTTCACCCGATCCTTTTCCTATGGGTTCACACCGATCCTTGATGTTTGTGACAGGCCACGATAGGTGGGAACCCTTATCGCCACGGGGTTCTGAGGCCTTGCTAAATTGAAAATTGCAAATGAAATCCGTGGGGTTTAAATTCATCAGCTATTATGTCAGATGACCTTTGGCAGCTGCTGATAAAAATGAACGAACGTTAGCTCTGATCCAATTTTCGACACTATCCACTCCTTTGACTTCATTCACAGTCAGACAGCCGACTCGCTGGAAGTGAAAATGATAGGGTTTCAAGAGCGCGCCATTGTGTTGCAGATTAAGATTTTTTCTTCCTATTTGCTGGGGTCTGCCTTGCGGTACGCCCGTCTGGTATTCCGCTATTGTCCAATCGGTTTCAATATCTGCTCTGGAGGACATGTAAGTCGCCCTTCTCGGATAAACACTTACAGGGGGAAATGTTGGACTTAATAGTTTAGCCTCAGAGGTGATGGTGGTCGCCTTGTAGCGAGATCCACGGCTATGGGTTCGATTAAATTTACAGTATCCGCGGGCACATGAAAGTCTCTTCTGTTTAAAATTTGAGATGTATTTTGTCCTTTTGCATCACATTTAATCTTTCCACCGTTAATTTTTAGTGGTTAATTTATTACATTTAAACCGTATTAACCATATTTTAAATAGCACAGAATAAAATGGTCAAAGGTTTATGCTGTCTGCCCTTTTTTTATGTGTTTTGTGGACCATTTTCAATTATTAGTGGCGTTCAGTATCAGTCAGAGTAGACCTGTGTGTATATGTAATATATACACTATACATTTGACAGAACCTTTATCCCAAGCAACCTAAAGTGCATTCAAGCTATACATTTTTATCAGTATGTATGTTCCCTGGGAATCGAACCCACAACCTTTCTATTGCAAATGCAACGTGCAACCCACTGAGCTACAGGAACATAAATACAAAGAGTATTATACATTTTCCCATCTGGATATCTGATATAGGACAGATAATACCCTTAGCTGTGTCAGTATCATCTCTCAAAGGCGTGATAAAAAGCGTTCCTCCTTTCAGGACAGTTACAGTAGCCGATGGCAGGTTGGGCTTGACCTCGTGAGTAAACACAGATGCATGAAAAACACTCCCAGAATGAAACTGTGTGATGTGATTAAATGTGTCATGTGTAATTGTAGCACGGTGAGAAGCGCAAGCAGGAAAGGTACAGATGGGATTTGGAAGAAGGACAATGCCAGGTCCCTGTAGAGCCCGGAGGGGTTTGGCAGTAGATCCACACACACACACGCCTCTTAGTGTCATTCGCAGTCACTAAATGAGGAAACACACACAAGACCTTGTCATATAAAATATGTTTAGTAACAAGCAAATGGGCTGGAATAGTATTTGCTTGTCATCATTATGTGGGCCTCAGTTGTACCATCTTATTCATGATACACATCGATTTACAGCAGAAAATTATACTGTATTGTCTAAAGGCATAAAAAGTTGCTTAAAAAACGTTATGAGATTAACATCTAATGTATAAAATGAATAACAGAAATATGAAATGAATCATATAAAATGGTACTTTAAATATGAAATAGCACAACATTAGAGTTTAATGCTATTAGCTGTCAAACTAAATACCTTTTTGTAGTACATGATTGGAAAAAAGATACAACAAGACATGTTGTCACATAATGTGGGACCATTTGTCACACTGGGAACCAGTTATATATTGAGAAGAATAAATAGCTTATTTTCCTTATTATGGATAGTATTTTTTATTTTAAAGAATTACCAAACTTTCTTTATGTTTCTAACAAATTTGTTAGAATTTTACAAGGTGGCGTACGATATATAAGTAACTATTTTATAAGGTGGTAAATTGTATAAATTTACATATAATTAATAAAAAATAAAAAATAAAGCCCCATCCATAACCCCGTCCCTAAACCTAACCATAACTGGTACAAAAGCAGAGTGTACTGAACCATGCAAATAAGATCGTTTTAATTCGTAGGATATATTTACCTTATGAAATAGTGATGTATGTGATGTAGCTATTACTTACTCTCTCATATTCAGATTCATAGTGTTTCTTTATTTTTCCTGCATTTTCGATCAAGCAAAGCAATGCTCTTGTACTGTTAATAATATTTAAAAGACGTTCAATTTAAGTACAGTGCCTTTTTAGGAATGATTTATTGGTGTTTTTAGGCTGTGTTTGTCTAACCTCTTCTCTTGAGTGCACCTGTCACAGGTGCTGATCATTAATCGGTTATTACGCAGGTTATTCGCCGACTGACAAGTCGTAATTTCCCCCTGATTTTCGACTGTTTGTCAGGTGGGAATTACGGCGATGCGCACGTGACAAAACACATTGCCTCCCGGCCCCTCTTACCAATCCCTTTCCGCACCTCTCGGCTTCACCCGCCATCTCCTCTCTCTCTCTCTCTGGTTTTTCCACAAACAATATCTGGGACTCCGAAGTAATAAGGCGGAATGTATAATTAATTACCCAGCTTGCTCTAATTAGGGCTGAATAAGTTGTGTCCCTCTCATCATCACAAATGTGGTGATGGGTAATACCAGTTTATGCTATATTAACTGCAAATATGCAATCCTTCTGAGAGCACTTTCCTTGATGAATTTGATGAATGTGACAATAATTAGCAGAGACAGATGAGAGCTAAATTACTACTGACAATGTAATGCTATCCTGCTCGAGGGCTTGGGAACATGGCAGAGACCAGGCCCCGTTTCTAATTAATAGTCTTTCTGCCAGCGAGGAGAAAAATAAAGAATGGTAATTGTTTTCGTCAAAGGCTGTAGGGAGCTATCAGGGTAATAAAGTTAATTAGGAGAACAAACAACCCTTCGCCGCCTTACCAGAGTGGAAAAAGTGTAATTCAGACAGTGGAAAAGATATGACGAGATTAGACGATAGCAAAAGAAAATTTCACGCTGGAGAAAAACTGTGAAAGAAATCAATTATTTGACGCCTGTTCTTTTGTGATTCGCGTATTATTTGCATTGAATGTGAAATACGTCTCTTTGTCCATGCTTTCTCAATGTGCTATCTTTGCTCATTTAAAAGATTGTTTAGCTGTTCCTCGAGAGCACGTTTGCCGGTGTCTTGCGTGGTTTTGGATGACTGCGCCCAAAATTTCCAGGCGCAATCGACTCTATAATGATCGGAAACTGTTACGATACCAAAGCTGTTCGAAATGAATTAGAAAAGCTGGATGACAATTATTCGAACAGTTGGCGGAATTGAGACGATCTGACGTTTTGAGACGCTACCTTGGCACCTCGGGTAATGGAATGATGTACCCGGCCAACCTTCAATTTATTATAGTGTCAGAAAGCAGCATCTGCTTTGACATAAAAACCTGATGTTGTGGGCTGAATGAAGTAAACTCAGCCCGCCGGTACCGAAGCGCTGTTAGATGTCATGTTTCTATCCTATCTGATGCTTGTACACAGAAAGGTGGTAGTTACATTTTTTATGGACTTATTTATGGAATTGAGGCCTGACAATACAACTAATTAAAATCAAGTGAAATGTTTTTTTCTGGCAGCCACATGTAAGTGAATGACAGTCAGTCATGACCCTGACAGATCTTTTTTGTTTGGGAGGAAACAGCAAGGTTAGGACAATCATTGCAAAGCAAGGTGTTTTCATTCGTTGTATCCATATGTAATGTGTATATATACGCTTCATATTCGGGCAGACACTAAAACATCATTTACATAATGATCAAACATAATAAAATACAGCATATTGACAGTGTGTAAAATGCAAATATTTTTATTTATTTTTTTATTTATCTTGAAAATTATATTTTAAAAAACACTGTCACGATGGGTCTAACTGGTCTTTTGGTTTACTCTAAGTTCAAATTAGGTCAGTGGTTAATGGGTAAATTTTCTAAAAAAACACAATGTCTCTAAAGTTGTTCATATGTAAAAGGGTTTATATTTTCAATTCTGTAAACACACTGTTTCAAAAAGGTGTCCCAGTTCGACAAAAACGGTGTGATTAAATATTTACGTGTATTTTCAATCTACAAAGAATACATATATACATGTATATACATAAAGTGCATCTTTAGAAATAAATGTAAAAATAACATGTGTTTGAATAATCTAAAAAAATGAAGTGATCGGTTAAGATTATCCGCATATAGAAATGTATTAAGAGCATCCGCGTGATTAAACTAGATTCGTTTTAAGCAGTCTTGGCTGATAAAGACAGGCTATTTCATTGCCAGGCGTTGTTTTGTCCTGATGTGCTGTTAGCCAGCTCTCACCTGGGACCGGTGATAGCTTATCAAAGCCCAAGCAGTTCCTTTCCAGCTTGGCCAGATAATAGAGGCTTTCAGTGTTGTTGAGTGGCAGCAGGGGGAACCATGGGAACCAGCGGTCAGCTGACAGCTAGATGGACAGCTTGACTGCTTTTGCAGCATCATGGGAAATAGCTGTCACCTGAGTTGCCACTGCCCACAGAGATAACCTTCATTGTGACAGCATATACAAAGATTGTGTTTGTCTTGTGTTTTGCGGAAGCACTTGACTTGGAAGCTAATGCAATTGATCTTTCATTAGGCTTGATCAATGCGTTAATTGATTATTGAGCCTTATTTGACATGTAACTAAGTATACGCATCTGATTGTGTGGCGGTTGTACGAATTTTCAATCTTGAGCATGCCGGCTACACTTTTTTAAATGCAGTTTTAAGGAGCAACTACAGCGAAAAAAATGACTCTATACACAGCATAATTATAGAATTGATTGTTCCTTAATAATCAGTACAGCATTTGAATTTATGTTTTAATTCATTCAAATCCTTTTATGCGTTTATCAACACAAATGCAGTGAACTGAATATTCCTTCAGTAATAAAATTAATAAAAATATGTGTGTCAAATATTTTTATGGTAACCGTGTAAGAGGCTGCATATCAACAACCTTTTAGCATAGCACATTGTAAGAATATACAAGAATATATAATGTTATAAAATATGAGTTGTTTTTATAATATATTTTATTTGTAAGTTATTTACATTTTAATACACACATAAAAAAGTATTCTTTAAAGACTTCTCATCAATGCTTCAGCCATGATGTTTAGCAATGGCTCATTCACTCTTTGTGGCAATAGTGAGCTTCAACCTTGGTTTTGTTACAGCTGGGATATGTTTGTCATAGGGGCCATGTGGATGGATTTTTTTTGTACACAGCTGTGGTTCTAGTGCATCGTCTTGATCTGTTTCTCTTATTTGTATTGCGTCACATCTGTCTTTGATCAGATTTGTCAGCTATTATCAGTTGCATTATGTATCCATGACTTTTCACTGGAGGCATGTATACTCTGGCATGAGATATATGTATATATGTATGTATGTATGTATGTATGTATGTATGTATGTATGTATGTATATATATACACACACACACATATATACACGTACATATATACATATATATAACACTAACAAACATATTGTTAATCCCTTTTTAATTAAACCTGTTTTAATTGATAGTTTTATTAAAATTTGCTTCTATAATACTCGAAACTTATAGACACATCTACCGTCTCGAGGTAAATACTGTGATATAGCATAGTCCTGCTTTAAAGTTAGGACTGATAGCACTTAGTTACTTTAGCAGAGTAGACAATAATGCTTAACAGCATCTCTTGTTCGTATTGTTAACAACTAACAACAATCACAACCTTAGTTCTTTTATAAAACCTTGTTAGTTATTCCTTGCATATTAAGACCCTTTGTGTCCGCGCATGCTCTGACTTTTAAGGAGTCACGTTCATCTTGATGTCACAAGGAGTGCCATTGTTAGGAAACAAGCTCTTTAAATGTGCTAAATTCTTCAGCCCCCAAAGGTAGAACACACACCTCCCTTTGTGATGCGCCAATACTGAGAAATATTGAGCCAAGGTGCCAACCACTCGACAATGCTTTTCAGATGGCCCTGCACAAAGGCTTCTCTCACAGCATGACCCAACAATGGCTGTAACAGAGCTTTTTGCTGTGCTAATGTGGGCCGAACTATCATGCAGATCTACGTACAACTGCTATTCTCCACCCCGCAGCAAAAAACTCTTTTGTTTTAAACCTGTAGCTTTAGGGGTAATTCAGCTAATTGCTTGACAGGTTCTCACTCGGAGGGAGATTAGGAAGTCTTTCGTGGCTTCTGTGGTGACTTAGCGCTGCGACAATTTGTACTAATTAGGATCTATAGGAAAGAAAAACCAAAGCCGATATGGGATTGGCTAAGCATCTTAACTTTATTATTGGTTTGTGCTGTGCTGCTAATAACACAACAATAGTACATATAAGAAGGGACTTGTAGAGAGGAAATAGTACTTTGTTAAAGTTGGAGATTTTCACAGAGATTATCTCATCCCTTTAATTAAGTAGTTGAGACCAATGTTTTATCCTCTCATCACTTGTTGAACACGGTGTTGTGTTCTGTATTGCGCAGCGTTTTCCATATTGCATGGAACTGTACTGTTCTGTAAATTTTTATTGCATACTTGCACTCTCCAAAAAATTCTGTGTTGTTTCAACCAACGGTTGGGTTTGTCCATATTTTACTTTACAATATGTTAAAATAAAAACTATCACTGCACATATGGAGCAAACAAATGAAAAAACACTATTCAAACTACAGTTTTTTATTTTTTATATTTTCATTTTGTATTATTTTGAAAAATCTTTTTTAGTATTTGTTATTTTAGGTATTTTTTTGTTATATGTTTAATAATATTATTTCTTCAGTCTTAGACCTTTTCATCAATATATAGTTTGTCATGATGAGATTTAAATTCAACTATGAAATTCAAAAGTGAATAGTGAAATAACCAACGATGTTTCAACTAGGAAATGGTGACAGTTAACATGTTAAAACAACACATTATTCACATACTGCCTATATTGCAGTTTCTAAAACAATTTCCCAATGTCTTGATTGGGAAATTGGGTTGGGGAATGTCTTGGTAGGTGTGCACCAAACCTTCAGAAGCACAGTGTTCTGAATGGTTTGACCGTTGTAAATACATATACAATTTAACCATTTCTAAAATATTTCAGTCATTCTTGATCGTTTCAACCCATAATTGGGTAAACATATGAAAAAGTGTTGGTTAAAAAAATCACCATTAACCATGATTATTAAAATGTCCATATTTGATTCAACCATGAGTTGAAAACAACTGAAAACAACCCAAAGATTGGGTTGGACCATATTTTACCCAACCAGAATTTTTTACCCTTTGCATATACACTGGATTCTACCACAAGGTCATACACATGTCCCATGTAAATAAAGACCAGAAGCCTCCAGGGCAGAACATTAGCACCTCATTAAAGTAACACCTTCCTCCAGTCGTAGGGAGTACGACCCAAGGTGGAGAACCCCACTGGGCAGATCCTCCCCTGCTGAGGCCAGCGTGAGATCTCACACCTCCCCAGGGAAGGTTTTATGTTGCTGTTCACCCACCAGGGTGTGAAGAGACACTTGTGGGACTACATGACACAGCTACTGTTTAACAGCAGGAGGCTCTGTTTACTCTTCAGCACGGTTGAGGACACTGCTGCATCCTCTTACAGCCCATGATGGTTCACTCACTTATAATGACTTCATAGTTTTTGTTGTTGGTGTAGACAACAATATAATACAGCATGCAATGATGAATCGAATGGTTGGAGGCATATCAATGGTGCCAGATGATCACCTGGCATATGTAATAAATGTATTTTAGATACATTAAGTTTTAAGACAACAGCGTCATAATGTTATTTGCATTATAGTGTGGTTAATCAGTCAGTGTATCTACAGCACTTTTATGAACGTTTTAATATGATTAATATGAATATGAATACATATAAAGCATCATATCCACCACTTATTTTTATTAAAAGTATAAAAACCCTAAAAAATAGATTTAAGAGGTGGAAATTGTGATATGGTTC
This sequence comes from Beaufortia kweichowensis, assembly GCA_019155185.1. Lineage (NCBI taxonomy): Eukaryota > Metazoa > Chordata > Actinopteri > Cypriniformes > Gastromyzontidae > Beaufortia > Beaufortia kweichowensis. The sequence goes on along the minus strand of CM032818.1, from coordinate 9,492,415 downwards.
ATTTAAGTTAAATGGATGTTGCTTATATATATTAACCTGTTAACTGTCATAGTTCCTCGAGAGGAGCATCTATGTTCTTTCTCTATTCACTTTAATATTTCATAGTCAAATTTTAATCTAATCTTGACAAACTATAAATTGATAGAAAAGACTCAAGATGAAATATTTGACAAATTACATACAATAAACATGAACAAAAAATAGTAATTTACAGTAATTTATAAAAATACCTAAAATAAAAAAGTTACTTAAAAATGTAAAAAAAGATTATAAAAATTGTAGTTCAGTGACTGTCGTGTTTAGGCATGGTGCTTTGCTTTTTTAAATAATGGTATGTTTTTGCACGACTCACTAATTCATATAAAATCGCCATCTTGGAAAATATTTGAAGTTGTGTTTTCCTGGTAGAGAAGGTTGAATTATTAGCCTGCATTTTAATTTGGTAATTATTGCTGTAACTACAAACATTATGATCATCATCTGTTTAGATAAAGTTTTAATTATTTGGCTAGCCAGACTGCACCATGTTACGTGAATAACGGCCTCGACATGCTAATCACACAATGAGCTTCCAGCACTTGACGCAAGTGATGAATGATGTTCAGATTCCCACTGGGTGAAACAAAGACAGGACTCCTGCCTCACCTTGTCAAGAGACTTGTTTGGACTAGAGGCTTAAATGGAGGTGTCAAAGTGTGTCTCTCAACTGTAAGAAGCTTTCCGCTGGAGCAGCAGGGCCCTCACACATATAATCACATCTGCCAGTCCCAGACTTACTACCCACTGATGTCGAACCTGTACTTTTGTGTTACACATAAATACACTGTACCTTAAATTAGTATTGGAGTAAATGCTTTTGCAATTTATCATTGTTAAGAGTTAGGGAAAAGTAAATACATGACGACAACTGAATAAGGTGGTTTGTTCACTGGACATTTGTGGTACTGTGCTTTTTAGGAATTAAACCCATATCCGTGGTGTTGCTATAGTGCTGTACCAGTTGAGCTATAAAAACGAACACAATTCTTAATTATCGTGCGTCTTAGCAATAACGTGTTGTTGTGTTTTAGACTATGTGACAGTTGTTTTTGTGTTGGAACTTCATGTTTGTTTTTTCGAGTAATCATACATTTCTGTATGATTCACATCGTACAAATTCATTTGAAATCGACACTTTGTAAAGAGTTTTTTTTCTTGTGTAATCAGGATTCACACAAACATGAAAATGTTCAATAAAAAAGGTCTAAATTGCCTTGCGTAACACTTCACAATAACACTCCAGAATATTCATGTACTAATATCTAAATTAATAATCACTTCAATATAAACTAATAATAAGTTAAGCCATGTACTAATCAATAACTAACCATAAATGCATCATGAGTCATATGTATTAGTTAATGTATTAATTAACACTTTTAGAGTTATTTATATAATTCATAATGCAGTTATTGTTAGTTCTTGATTAGTACATGTATTAGTACATGATTGGGTTTGGTATATGATTATTCATGGAGCATTATTATAAAGTGTTACCGGCCTAGGCCATTACCAACATTAATAGTACTAAATCCAAATGGCATAATTTTTCCTAATATTTTAATTTTCATTGTCCATGAAATAATTCATTATTGTGAATTTCTCGTAGTGTGCAAAAAAATGACATACATCATTTACAAAACCAACATTGAATAGATTCTGTGGTCATGGTCATGACGGTTTAAATTTGAAATGTGGGAAAGACTTGACCTTGGCTTCATCAGTCTGTTATTAGGAGGCCTTGACACAGAATATGTGTCTGCTTTTAAATCAGAATAGCCTTGACATCAGATTTATGTTTTGGACTGTCGCTTAGCATAATATTGCATTATTATAATAGGTGTGAAATCACATTATAATTTAATGTTATTTTTTTCCTTGGATGAACTGGAGTCCATACATAAAAAGGGGAAGATTTCCATTAAAATGCGAAGCAGCAATTTGAATCTAAAAATAGCTTCATTACCATGGCCAGATCCTGAAACCTATTTATGTATTCATTGAGTGAATGAACAATTAAAGTGCACAGATTGGCACATGAGAGGTGGGAGCCAGCATGGGGTTTGTGTCAACACCGCTGGCTTCTCCTCTGCTCTTATCCAGTTGTTGATATCCATTTGAGTATTCCCTACTGAGATCCATTAATAAAACATGGATGAAAAACATCTCATCCTTCAGCAAAAAGATAAAACAAATCAAAGATGTTTTAGAGATTAGAGCACATTATCCAATTTGAATATCATCACACGTTTCTCAGATGTACAGTAACAGTTGTATCCTTCCTGTAGCTTTGGATGAATCCATCTGCTAAATGTAAAAAGAAGATTAAATTGACCAATGATTAGTGTTTTTTTTTTAATTTCTAAAGTCTAAACCAACATGGCAACTGGTTAGCTAAACATTTCTAGTGTTGCAGTGTTGCATAGCCTTTTAATTGATTCCACCTATATTCAAATGATGGTCCTTATTAGTTTTGATATGACGCAGTTGTTCTATTTCTAAAAGTTTGGACTGTGCATTTAATTTTTTAGTTACTTTACATTTTCCCAGCATTTTAGATCTTAGCTTGCTCTATTTACATTGCAGCTTTCAATGAGTTTGAATGGAAATGGGGTTCTTAACCAATAAAGATTGAAAGTCTTTTCTTTGAGCTGAAGTCTGCACTGCTGTCTGTCAAGACATGTACATCACATTGAGATGGCCTTGAGAGGAAATATGTTGGCCACATTAGCTCCTCAGTTTCAGTAATGCGCTTAAATGTTGGACAGCGTGCACAGAAGCCCCACTTACACTGCCGTTACTGAATAGACTACTCCTTCCCAAAGTTGATGCCTTCCTGGTTGGGTCCCATCTGCTGCGAATGAAAGGCATTGAAAAGGGTTTTCTTTTTGGATTGTTCCCATATCCAAAGAAAGCACTGGCTCTTGTTGGCAGCTGAGTTCTCTCATGGCAGACACACAGGCCTTAGACATCCCCTCCTCTCCCTTTCGTACTTTCTCAGGCCTTTTAATAAGGCAGACTTCAGAAAAGGGAGGAATAAAAAATGCTTGCTACATTTAGTAGGAAAGCCTCATCTGAGCCTTCAGAGTGGTTATTTTTTGAAGATTCAAATGGATGTAAATCTAAATTGTTGCTACTGTGTATTGTTCTCCAATTAACATTTGGCATTAAATATAAAAAACATTTGGCAACAGGTACAGCAATGACCAATTCCCAGTCTCAACAAGAAGAACCGCCATCCAGCGTGAGTTGAAACATCCTAGCTCATATTCATATTTGACTTATCTGTTCTTCTCAAGCCTTTTCCTGTGAGCTTTTGTGCCGCACAATTTAAAGAAGCTGTCAAGTTCTTTCTGCAATTGGCAGGGAAGGCCAAATCTACAGTGCCACAGAACTGGCAAAAAGGAAACTTTTTTGTTTGCTTGCCATTGTATAGGCTTGAGTGAAGGGGAATTTTAGCAACATGTAATTTACTCTTGAGGCTTTTACAGTACGTCACTTTAGTGATGGTAATTTCCGCCTTTGTAGGTATGAAAGGATAACCATCAATCAGTTGTCAATTGGTCAATTGCTGAAGTGATGAAAAGGAAGGGCTTGAACAATTCCCCCTCTTTGGCTACCTAGAGGACTCGGAGTGTGAGAGAAAATATGGCAGCTGGATGGGTTAAAAGAGTGGATCAGGACCACAGGTACAGATCTGGTAAGACTTTAAACTCTGATCAGTATTGTTGTCTTACTAATTTTATTTTTATTATTTAAAGCTAAATTTGCTTGTTGGTTTTGTTTTAAAAACTCTGTCTCTTGTAAAAGTTTGTAGAGTTACTTGGGGAACATTTTTAGTTTGTGTCAGGGTATAGACTATTTAGTTGTATGTTACACAGTTGGATTGTCAACAGAATTTCCCGGCGTCTATTCATGAGTCAGTTGTTGAGCTGTGAATTTGTAGTGTATATTTGATTCCCTCCCTCCAACAAGACTGTGAGGAATAAAGAATCTTTATTGTGTAGTGTGCTATGATGAGAAAACATCCCACTCCTGTGCCCTCCACCCCCCACATACGCTTCTCATCCACTTCCCCATTTATTGATTTTGGTTTACGTCTAGCTTCGTCCGCAGCTGAATGAAAAGGATTACAGGCCACGGAAAAGCGTGAGATATCATCAGCTTGTGATCCAGCCCGTGGTTTCCTAGCTACCGTATTGTCTATTCTGTTCCGCTATGTGAAAAATGTTGAATATCAACAATGGGTTTCAGTGCTGTATTGTTGAGTTTTGTATGAACTAATCTTGCTTCACTAAAAAAGACCTACAGCTTGGACAAAAGTCTATAGCCAGTGCATTCCTAGCTCCCCTTACACAGAGACAGACACAGTCAGAGGGAAGACATGCTGGGTCTCGGCTCGGTTCTCCTCCGCAAGCAGGTGCCCTGTAGACTTTGCAGAGAGGAATGCTGGATATCTAAGGGTCTAGGGCCTGCCGGGAAAGGCAGGAGGTAGCTCAGTAAGAAGGTAAGCTCACTGCGGTACAGTCTCAGAAATTGATGTCAGTTGCTTTTTTTTTAATCTTACGGCATATGTTTGGCCTAGTTTAGAAACTTTGCACTCAGGTGTGACTTCAGCTAGCGTGTATTGATGTGTTATGTGTGTGTGCCAGACGGGCAGCGTGTGAAAAGCTGCCAAAAGGAGCATGCTGGTTGTTTTGATTCGGAGGCAGATTGCATGTAACTTTGCCACCTAAAGTGCAGCAAGTCTAGGCAGCATTAGGGATGTGTGACCCTTGCTAATGGCTCTTATGAGCGTTCTCTCTGTAAATTCGCAGTGGTGTGCGAGGTGTGAACACCTGTAAACACACAGATCCATGCTGGTACCTTTATAACTTCTTGATTTGCAGGTGTCTTGCATGCCCCGCGTTGCAGACTAAAGCATGTTACGTCTCTTGTTGAAAAGACGTGCGCTAATTAAAAGGAATGCTGGGTATGTATTTTGATGCTCTTGTCTGGCTGTTGTATGCTTTTTGGCATGCTTTAAGGATTGCAATGCAAGAGAGATACGTTTGATGGGGGTGGGCTGTGCAGGGGTTTTAGGGAAGAAATAACTTGCATTATTTTAGAGATGTTGCATTTTTTGAGCTGACCTTTCTGAAGCAACCTCTTTTTCCATGAATGGTAATTAAAACATATTTTTAATGAAATAGTTTGTTATGGCCATGGAGTTTCTTGGATTTCAGTTGTTTTGAGTTTGAATTGCTGTTGCTGTTACATTCACACATAATTAATGGGCGAATACCTTAGTGGAATCGAACCCCGGACTGTAGCGTTGCTAGCGCTATGCTTAACCAGTTAAGCTACAAGAACCCAACAAATGGAGAACACCAAATTGCAGGACTTAAAGGTTAGCAGTCATGACAAATATGATTGCATTGACCATGCTCTTACCCACCCCACTATTTCCTGCCCCCCTCTATCTCTCTTGCTCCTTCTCCCTCGTCACTACCTGCTTGTTCTTGCATCTGATCTATGTTCCTCTGCCATGCGTTCAAGTCTGAAGCTTCCCCCCATACCCATCATTGTCAGTCAATTATAGGGTGGAACTGAACTAGAAAATCTGGTACAATCTAGCAATTAGTACAAAGGGCTTCCACTGTGGTGTAAAGGCAGGGATGCCGGACCCCAGCAGCTGTAAAAAATAGCCCTGATTGCCCACGGACACTGGAGTTTAGTGCTGCTTGGGTACACCCTAAAGATGCTGCCTCCTGCCCCTACAGCTCAGAGCGGCAGGGTAACGCATGGTGGGGTTCCTTTTCTGAGATCTCCTTTTGTACTTGTGTGTTTTTGCCTCCCCTGCCTCTTCATTATCCATTTCAGCCATTACATGTACTCTAAGTGAGTGAAGGTAACAAAAGAGCAAGTTGTCGGCCGTGCAAAGAAGCAACATCTCTGAAAGGGAAGAGATGTTAATGTAGTACAGTGATGGTAAGCCTGGCGGACAGTAAATGCACCATCTTTTATGTTTTTGTGAGCATTGCGGTCCATAAAGCATCATCACGCTCTGTTTGGATGCCTGGTTTTAAAGATAGACATTAAGTCAGGATAAGAGCACATGTGGCCGTAAGCCTAGAAGTGGAAAAAATCCTCAAAATGGACTGGTTTAAAACATACCCCAATGTAAAATTTTATATGTTTTGACAAACATAACAAATAATAATAACAAATTGTGCACATCTGATTATATTTTGCTTATAAACTAATTTATGATTAGAAAAGTTACATGGCAAAATTGACCATTTGGAAGCAAATCATAGAATAATGGCCATGTTTATTTTGCATTTGTTTTCATTTATTTGAACATATAATTCACACCATAAATACAAAACAGTTTGCTGTAATGTAATATTAAGCTCCTCTCTTTACTTTTGTTATTTTATTCTTCTTAATCTCATTGAGGTTTTTCATCAGCTTAATTGTATAATTTAGTGACTTTGATCGCAGGAATTATGTTTATGTTTTAAGGCAACTTCAAAACGGTTGTTTGGACAAAGAGTTTATTAGAAAACTTCTGAAAACATAAATTCTTTTAGAACCCATGAAATCAAACACTTTCTCAAATATCTTTTTTAATCTTTTCTACAAGAAAGAAAACAATATTACATTTTAATTTATGTTTTGGATTTGCTGAGATGAGCATTTTTTATTTAGTGTTTCTACATGAGGACATTTCAAAAATATATATTTTTATTTTAGAACTTTAAATGATCCCTTTCATGATTTTTCAGCCTTACATGGATTCGTTATTATAATAAAAAGTGGGTTACACTTTATTTTAAGGTATCCTTGTTACTGTGTAATTATACATGTAAGTACTCAGTAATAACTCATTTAAAATAGTTACTATAGGGTTAGGGAGTAGGGTTTTCAGCACTAAGTGAATGTTTTTAATGGATAAATTACTGTAATTTCTAGAGTCATTTCTCCTGTAATGTGTAACAAATACACTGTAAAATAAAGTGTTGTTGAAAAGTGGGAACTTTTTCAAACAGGGAACTTATGAGCTGTATCACGCCATGTACATTATTGTATTATTGTATTTAATGTACATTAAAGACACCTAATATAAAACTGGACCTGATAGTTTAATATTTTATATATTACAAACTTGTTTTTGTACAAGCCCCAGTCTATCCTTGCTACAAATATAATTACAGTAAACATTATTGAGACATAATGGCTCATCATGTCTTGTTTCTTTTTAAATTTCACCTATTTTTATTTGATTACAAAATGTTGTTTACATTGTTTGCCGTTTCAAGTACTTTAAAAATGTTATAAAGACAGAAAATTTTGGAGATATTTTTAAATTTGTAGACTGTTACTCTGTTTGGCCTGTGTTCAGTGCCCTGCTGGGAATGCTGGGAAAGGACTGCTGTTGATATAATAGAGCAGAGCTGCTTTAGCTGAACACAATACAGTGTAAAGACCTGATCTAAGCTTCACTGTCACAGCCAACCACTGCATATCAGAGGACACCACAGGAATACGGCTGTCCAGCACTTTAGACTCTCCCTGATGAACACAGGATGAGAGAAATAGGATTAGAGGCAAAATCATATAAGCAGTTAATTGAACAACAATACCTTTATTTAGAAAATGCTGGAGCAGAATTGGAGAGAGTCACACTTTAAAGTTTACTGCTAGGATGAAGTTTTTCATTATTTAAGTCCCATTATAAATATATTTATTACAGTGTCTCTGTAATTTTAATACAGGTAAATGCAATTCATGACAAAACACATACCAATAACAGTAAATTCATTAGTAAATTTATTAGATAAACTACTAAGTACATGTTTATGGTTATATAACAAGTAATAAAAAAGACGTATGGTAATTATTAATTTCTTCATATGTAATTGCAATGTAATTATCATCAATGCAATTAGATTTTTGGTTATATACTTTTTTCCGTATTGCATTGTAATTTCACAATTAAGTACTGAGTGATATTAATGAAACATGATATAACGTATTAACTAATAAATACAAAATGTACTTTTTTTAAGATTAGGTTTAGGCTTGGTTGTTTGTAAATATGTATAATTTGTGAACTTTAGTATTTAATATAGTGTTATAATGCAGTTATTACTACAGTAAGGCTATGTAAATTAACTAAATTAATGGTTTTATTTAAGTGTTACTGAATTCAAAATAATAAAACAATTATTAGAATAAAAGTTTTGATTCAAAATGTGAAAGCAGCACACAAGGAGTTACCCTTATAACGAAGGGTAAGAATATAATAGTTTTTCACATGGCCGTTAAAAAATGTTTTCAAAATTTCACATTAAATTGTCCCTGTTATGTGTATTACAGTAAAAACATAAATCATTACAAAGATAATAACTAGTTATTACTCAGTACCTCACACACCATAAGTCTAACTTCTTTATTAATAAATAGATCCAAGACATGAATAAAAGTAATATACCTTTTGCCACTATATTGTTTAAGCAGAGACAGAATCATTCAGTATGATAATTGAGGCACATCTGTTTAAATGCTGGATTTTAGTAAATGTTTATAGGGATTATAGTGATTCCACTGCGTTGTCTCTGGGGAAGTCAGTGAGGGTGGTGTGTCCCCAGGGTACGACCACAGCAAACTAGCTGTGTGTTCCCATGTAATGAGGGTCAAGAACAGTTGTTTAATTTAGCATCCACAAAAGGGAAAAGAAACCAGTTTTTCAAATCACAAAGGCTATGACTGTCAACCAAATCAAGATGTATAGATTTGATGTCATTCTGGATTTCTGGGGAATATAGGTTGAGGTTTTCCTAGAGTCAGAACAAATAAATGGGACTATTATCATGAAACAGGTGGTGCAAAACACTATAAAATGTGATTTTAATTTCTCATTTAGCATGTCTTATTTTGTATCTGTGATTCATCTCTTAAATAATAGGAGCTTTTAAAATCTACATGCAGAATTATTACTAAAGATAAAATAAAAATGTAGTTAAAAGTTTTATAAATAATATTATTATTTGTGATTGAAATGAAGAAGTGTTTAAAGACGGCCTACATTTTTGACACTGTACAAATAACTGATGACTAATAAACTTGAGTGTTTATAATTTAAAGATGCCCAAAAATGTGTGATTCCTACTGCTGTGAGTTCAGTAGGTTCTATGTCTGTGCTGGTATTTGTGTTAGGGGGGAGCTGATGTAGATGATGTATTTGTTTGTAGGGTGTGAGGGTTTCTTTCGTGCTCGACTGAGAGGAAAACCTGCTGAAGTGATCCTGCCTGATGAAAAGTGAGGCTACCGCTGGGTGCTGAGAAAATGAGAGCCATTACCGGGCAAAAACACTGTCATTTGGGTAAAGAATGAGTCGGCGAGAGGTGCCGTCGGGCTGGGATACAGAGCTTGATGTTACAAAAGGGGGGGAAAGGGGAGACAGCAATTTTACCTGGCAGGGCTTTGAGGTGCTAGCGAGCCGTGGATGAGACTGTAATCAGATGGCAAAGGCCTTTTCAAGCATTGCGCCAGGGTGGTCAGGACTGTAATGTGAAAATAAGGCGGCAAAACTGACCCATGTCCAAGGACTTTCTTTGTAGGGCCCAAAGGAGTGCAATTTTAAGGCCCACTTTGGCTTTCAGGCCACATAACAGATTTAACAGTATAAAAGCTGGACTTTTTTAAACCTCATTCTCAATAATCCAAGCACGAACTTGTGGCAATTCATAACTACTTCTCAAGATGGTTAATTTGTATGAAGTAGTATGACCTCTGGGGCAAAAGCTAATTTGAGCATGATTTGCTTTCGCCCCAGTGATAATTCGTTTTGGGGCTGATACTACTTTTTTATTATTTTTTTTACACTTTGTATGAAATTAGCTAAAATTAACATTTTCATGTGTTATTAATTATGAATGTCATAAAATAAGATAATATTCCTAACATTAACACAGTTTGAAAATCTTTAACAAAGCCCAAACATCAACATGAAAAGGGAAAATCTTACTGTTGTAATTTTTGCAGTTGCGACCTTTTACTTTTGTGACCCTTATTTTTAAGAGAATTAGTGTCGTGCATGTCTATGCCATCCTTGTTTCCATAGTTCTGGGAGGTTGTGGATGGCTATGCAATTACTAAGGTGTTTTAGTGTTTTTAACATGTTGCTTTACAATTGCTAGGGTCTTCTGAGATGTTTAGTATGATGCTTTTGTAGTTGCTTGGGTGTTCTGGGTGGAAGCTAAAAGGCCCAAGTCTTTATGATGTCTCAAGTCTATGAGATGTTTTTGACTTGTCGAATGTCCACAACTTCAATGATTTTGCATATAGGAGTTCCGCAAAGTTCCATATTACATTTGACTGAAATATATAACATAACATAGTAATTTAGTTTTATATAAAAAATAGTTTGAAATGTTTAGATGCACTGCAAACTACAAATGAGTAAATCTTATTTTAATTTATCCTGCGCAATTCTAGAGGTCGTCAATCATTTGTTACCCTCAAGTTTCAATTTTACCTCAATTTCTTCTGTATTGAAAAGAAAAGGGATTTAATTTGAGCACTTTTCTAATTGATGGAGCTCATTTAGACTGGTTGTGAATGACAGGAAACGCACCACTTCTTGTTTACGAAGCTGAATTTCAAATCACTCTGCCTCCACATCTGTCATCTTTAGGGTTAAAGGACACAGATGGCAGACTCGCTGGCATTCAACCAAAGCGCAGTGTGCCAATTGGATGCCAGGCTTTGAAGAGGGAAACTTCTCATCTCTCTGTTAACTGTCTCAGGTCTCTGTGACACCAGATGTCCCTCAACCGTTCTTGAGCGACAACTTATGCTGTTGCAATCTTGGTTTTAATCACTCTCATTTATCCAAATGGGCCTCCAATAGCTTTGAATAGAAAATTAGGCATCTCAGCTAAGGCTTGAATCGGGATAAATCATTTAAGGGTTTAACATCGCACACATAAACTTTGGTTGGGCGGAAATGGAGCGAGCATTTGATCGCTGCTGATACTGAGATGTTCTAACACTAATCACTTGGCTAAGTCCGTTTGTTTTGGTGACTGGCTGAGCATTAGGCCTCTTACGGACTTTACTCGAGCAAACGCTCATCATCATGATCTTCAATATTAAGTCCATTTAAGTGATAATTGAAGTCGGGGAGCGTCTGATAAACTGCACAGTCCTTAGTGTCCGTCCAACACGCCACAGTAAATGATATACCTCACGGTGTAAATATGTGGCAAGTATTGCGCTGAAATTTGAAAGCATATTAGTGTTATCCCTTCCCCTCAGGCAATTGGTCTTTTATGCCGTCAGATTGCCAGCTTTGATAATATTAAGTGGAATTTGCCTCTCATATCTGCGCAAAATGGCTTTAACCGCTAACACATATGAATATGTTAATGTTGCGTGGGGAAATCTGCCATTTTATGAAACGACTGATCCATTTTTGAGATCTTTAAGGTAAAATTAAAGCAGAACTCATATTTAGTATCTATTTTGCCTTCAGATTGAGGAATTTAAATAGGACCAAATTACATTTTCTTTAATATCTCGGCTCGAAATTAGACCATCTGGCTTTGGAGTCACATTCGTTTCTCGATAATTTTGAATGCATGAGGTTTTGCATTAATAGATGCATTAGTTTAAAAATGCATATGCAAAGACAAAGTAGTGTTGGGTGTCTCAGCTGCTTTGTTCAGTGTATGAATTTCTATATACAATATTTGCCAGCGTCTAAGACAATATTTATTAAATGCTGTCAGTGCTGTTTTACAGATAACTTGAAAATGCCTTTGCAAATGATCGAAATTTAATTAGCAATATAAATGCCACAAGGAGCACATTATGTGCAATTGTCTTGCTATCTTTCCAGAAATTAGTCTTTTTAAATGAATTTGCTGTATTAATCATCTTCAAAATATTTTTGATCACTGAATTAATAGTTTTCCATCCTGTTTTTAGGTATTCATTGACATAGGTGATTGCCTCTTAATTACTACAACGGCCTCCTCCTATTCTGTCTTATTAATTCATGTTTCCTGGCACAGTCCCAGAAGGCAGTCTCGCCCTATATCTTCTAATTACTTCTGTAATTGAATTTGCTCACTGTTTCGCCGCTAGTTTTTTAAAGGAACTGTTTGTTCGAAGGTTTATTGTGTCTTTGTGCGGCGGCCCTCCGCAGACAGAACATGTCAGGCTTCTTTTCTCTTTTCTCATTAATTTTCCAGAGCGTGCCTTAAGTTATTTATTTATTATTACCTGACAAGGCGGTCCCTGCCGTGTGAACGCCCGAGTCGAGATGGAGCAAACAGGGTGGAGGAAATTAATTAATGAGGATTGGTGAAACAATTACCTTGGGCCTCTCTCAGTCAGTCATTTGCTGAAGCCTTCGCCGATTTGAGAAGTACTTTGAAGTGCCATTACAGATACGCCGCTCGGGGTGAAACGAGACCGCTGCAATATAGCGGCAGTATGAGATTCGTGGCATTTTTTGAACATCTTTGTTGTATTTCCAAATAAGTGTGAAAGATTTGGACTGAGTTGTAAACCCGCACTGTTGGCGATGATTGTAAAGCTATGTAATTTAATCCATATGAAAGGATATATCTTAAAGGCAACCCTCAACGCATCAAAGCCCGGGCATAAAAGTCACTCAAAGTCGGCTGCTCTTAACACACAGATTAACGCTGTAATTGAATGCTTTGAGGGATGGCACGGACACCGCCAGGGCCTCTGAGAAGCCCCGTGCCCGGCCGGTTGGACGTTCATCTTAGCCCTTATCTGAGTCTATCACGGCCGGTTGACTGACCGCCGATGGACCCTCAGGGCTCATTGTCCTCGTGTCAGAGGCCATTATCCGACCGCGTCGCCGGAAAATTCTTCCCCCGCTCGGACGGTGCATGTGTGTCTTTGAAAAAACTTTCCCCCACTCTGCCATTGATTTATTTTTCCTTTTCGCTGCTCCTATCTCCCCTCCTTTTGTTTCCTTATCGTCGCTTCAGGTTATTATGTGCAAAGTATTGACAGCACTAGAAGGCCTGTGGTCGATGGCAGGCTAATGCATCCGTAATCCCGCCTTTGTTACGGCGGAACGTTTCGCGCGGGTCTCCGATGAGGAGAGAGGTGCAAAGCTGTTGATCCAGGTTTTATTTGTCACGAAGCCCATCCATCAATCAAACCCAGGACCATCTGACTGACTGAATGACACGGCGACTGGGCTGAGGAAATTTGATAACGCTGTATTGTCAACCGGCTTCTCGGACTTTTTGCCTTCTCGATAAGAAATACATTTGACTGGAGCAGATAAGCTCACAAGGGGTAAAGCCTTAAAGAGAGAGGGTGACACATATGCCATAAGAGGGGGCTTTTCTTCCTTTAAGAGCCCTGGTGTAAATGATAGGTTTGGCAAACAGGACAAACACAGATTCAAAAGCCTGCAACATCCAAGAGCAATGGATATACCTAGATTATTTAAAAAGATGCCAGATAGTAACAATTCCCCATCTGTTTGTGCTGTTATGGAAACAGCATGCTAGAGTAATGCTGTATTTTTAAAACCAGGTTTAGGGCCCTGTCGCATTGTCACGCTTTTAAAAGATGCCTTTAATGCACTGGTTGTCAGTGTTAGCACAGTATGTAACATAATAAAGCAATAAAATGCCATATTTTACAAAGTATAATGGGTGAACACGATTCAAGGCAGAGTGTCCAAATCTCTTTTTACTGTGGTAAAATTTGTGTTTCAGCAACATAAAATTACATTGGGTGTATGTTCACCCAGCTACTGTGTATATCTCTGCATATAACTCGTACGTCAACATCATTTTTAAAACACAAGTATAAATTCTGTTTATATTCCTAAGAAGCCCATTCTTACATAAATTGTGATGTTCAGTTATTTAATACGTCAATTAATGATTTACAAAGAATTGCATTCTGCTTACTTTTTGACAAGACCCTTCTGAAGTATTTAAAGTTTTAGGCAAAAAATATCTGCATTTGTATGTGCTAATTTACTTTTTACTGCTTACTGCTTGTGTTACTTGTGCAAATTTGCATCGGTTGCTTTAAATCTTTTGTTTTTAGTAGTGCGTTACATGTTTTTTCTAAAGCTGCAATCTGTAACTTTTACCATGTTTTTATCATCTCGTTTAAAGAAATCAGAAATTTTATTTTTAACAATTTATTTTTACATAAGGTCAAATGACATTAAATCATGTCCAACAGTTCTACTCTTTAAATAATAATTACAGACTTACCATTGTGTAAGGTATGTACCTGCTTAATAACTGATGTTTGTTCATTTTTTAACTAAAAAAGATTACAGATTGCAGATTTAAGGTAAAAAAGACGGTGTGCACTCTTATTTTATTCTCTGAACTCTTCTGTGACAATTCTGTGACAATTGGCCTGTCCCATCATTCTCCCAACATTAACAGCAGAAGGACACTGACCCAAAAACAGATTTTTCAACAAGCAAAAGAAAGCAATGAAATTACCAGAGGGCAAGAAAATGGACGTTATTGTGACCTGTACATTAACACACTGTATGATTAAGTAAGTTTTTGTGCTGTAATGACCAGAGGCTAAAGAGTCCGAAAAGAAAAGAGGAAAAAAATCAATGTAAGACTGCAGCAGATTAGCTTGACAAATTACATGCGCTCGACTGGCCTATTGTACAGTATGCCTCCTATATTCTTTAAGAAGACATCACAAAATAGAGCTGCCAAATGGCGTATGGACTCCTGAGATCATTTTTATTGATTTTGCACAAACATCGATGAAGGATTGGGGTGGTCGTGTGCTCGTCATGTCTTGGCTGGGTGTCAGGATGGGGCCCGAATGCCTCTGCATCAATACTGGGTCAGACATCTGCCATTGTTCCTAGCGATGGATGCTGTCATTCTTGAGATCTCCTGACTTGGAGAAAGACAGACATAATCCAGTGACTGAGTTTTGAACTGGCAAACAGTTGTAGTTTTAAGAGTTGAGAGAGACTTGGGTGTCTTGACTTGCAAAATTCTAAATGTAATTTGCTTACAGCAAAGCATTTGTTTATTCAGTATAAAACCACATGTTCTAAAATGTATAATTTTATAAATGTATAACCAGAGTTATTTAATTATGTTATTAAAAAATTATGTTATTTGGTTTTAAATTCTGTTTAACTAGGTAATCAACTTACACAAAACATAAACATATATGTACCCATTAATATTTGCAGTTTTTATAACGTATGTTTCTCAGATTTAGTTTTCTCTGAAAGTATTGGAAAAAATCAATAGGATAAATAAATCTTTAGGAATAGGTCTCTTATTTGTGATGCTAAGGGAAAGTCAAAAATAGTTTTCCATCAAAATTTATATAACTGTTCATATGAATATCTCCAATTATCCAATCCAATCCAATTATTTATATAAGTTTTACAGACTCTTCCAAGAGTCTCCTGAGCTGTAAAAGAGTGACATCCGATCAATAAAATTGTCATCTAGGTTGGCGGTTATTTAGTGACCGACACACTCACCTGACACAAAGGCTATTATTATTATCATAAAATAAATGACTTCAAAGCTTCACCAGACACATTCTAGATATGCTTTCCAAAATCCAAATAGGCTTTCTTAATAAACCAATGCTCCTAATTGGATTTTTAAAGATTCATAAGGAAATAAAAAACACAATTAACTCCAAGAAGTCCAGTCAGGCTTGAGTGCCTTCAGTCTGTAATATTCAATCATGTACACACACGAAGGTCTCGCGCTCAGACCGGCCGTGACTCCAAACCCATTTCTCCGACCTGGGCTTTTGTGTCCCCCTTGTTTATACTGTAGTTGTAGAATTTCACAACTAGCCCATAAATACCAATGAGCCACGGGAAGATAAATCAGTGGTGTTTGCTAGTGTGTGAAAAGCAAAGAAAACGTGAGTTATAGAGGTGTAGGAACGTCAATTCACGCACAACGAGACGTGGGATTGCTGTGGGAAACCGTTTGCGTTACGACGCTCTCTTTTAAAAGGCGCAATAAAGCACACATGCACGTTTACAAACACCGAGGCTGGTGACAAGTGCATGCAACAGTTTGCAGCATCTGTGTGTGTGTATATGTGTGTGTGTGTGCAAGCTGCTCTATCACCTCCCACTGTTAACATCTGTTTCCGTTTAACACTGCCATGTAACTGTGCCACGCTGATACATGGTAATAGAATCAAATGAATCACGCTGCCAGTTCTTATCATGTTACGTGCCTGCTTCTCCACTCGTTCGCTGATAGATGGTATTAATACATCTCCA
Organism: Beaufortia kweichowensis; assembly: GCA_019155185.1. Lineage (NCBI taxonomy): Eukaryota > Metazoa > Chordata > Actinopteri > Cypriniformes > Gastromyzontidae > Beaufortia > Beaufortia kweichowensis. Next base: position 9,476,067 of record CM032818.1, on the reverse strand, counting down.
GCGTGTGTAAATACAAGACATGAAGCGTTTTCTCTGTCAATGTGGATAAAAAATAAGCATTAGGAATAGAGTGTCTAACTTAAAACTATCTGACTAAAAGGGAATTGTCCGACAAATTACATTAATGGTTTTTTTTTCAGATTTTATGCTGAATTGTTTTATATTTGCTATATACACATATGAATTTACACTCATACTATATGTGTCGACAGTGATCATGCTTGTAAGCTGCAATATATATTTTTAATTCAGTAGAAGTGATTAAATCTTTAGGTTGTAAAAACGTTGAAATGTCGATAATGCTGTTGCAGCCACGCTGACGGGAATGTGTTTTCTACGTAATTTCGAGCAGCCTAACAGCATCTCCAAAAACTCTTTTTGTCTGCTGTGTGGTGGGGGGTGAGACACCGCATTGATCTTCCTCTATTCACAAAGGACTAGTCTTTATTTTTGCTGGATTTCCCTGCGCTCAAGAAAAAGTCCACAAGATAGCTGTATTGATCCATTGCACTGGACAGGCATCAAACCAAGTCTCTGCTCATCTCAGATGGTGGTCCTGAGCCAGTGTCCGTAAAGCTATCTCCATGCAACCTGCCAGGGCTGGAACAAGTGACCTATTCAAACAGTTCAGCAAGGCCAGAAATTGAGAGAAGCGAATGTCCCAGGGTCCATCATGATGTATGGACATTTTCCAATGAACAGTGTGGGTCTGTGAGAAAAGGCAGTTTCAGGCCGTGGATTGATTTCGATGAAGCGCTGGTTTAAATTGAAATCTAGTTTTGCACATGTTTGTTCCTAGATTTCACCTGAAGTATTTTTGGGGCTTGGTGATCGACAGTACAGTGATTTTTTTGGTAGTTGGTTTTGACTGTTGATATCTTGAATTTACTGTAAGTTGCTATTCATAAAAGTGTCTGCCAAATGCACAATATACATTTCTATTCAAAGAAAGAATAAATAAGAGCAAACGGTACGAACCAAAAATGTGATCTTGGCTTCTGCATTTGTTACATTTCTCTATACGTGTCTTATGATGCTAATAAAAGGAAATGCGAGTGACACCTGCAAGGTGCCCATGCCCCTGGAGTGTAAGAGGTATCATCCTGCAATGTGTCCGGTTTCTCATCTGGATTTGAAACAACTCTTCACACTTAATTACGGAGGATGAGGGAAATGCCTCATTTCTCTTTGTTATAGGCTAAGCTTCCAGTAATCCCAAACAAAAGGTCTGGCTCTGGAAGCTGTAGGATTTGCTGGTGGGATTATAGTCTCATGGATAATGATGTGCAGTCAGCGAAAGCAAAGCTTTATTTGAATTCAAATTGGCCGGTAAACAAAACCCATCGGTATGTCTGCTAGTTGGAGAATCAGTCTAGTAAGCACTGTGTCAATGCATCACCAGCTCTATGCCTTTTATACGGATCTATTATTGCCATTACAGTGAGCAAGTGTTCTGTTATCTGTTTGTATATTATAAGGGTTGCCAGAGCTTTTCCGTACAATGTCTCCTAGCTATAGTGATGCTATCTAGCTTTTTAATATCACCGTGTATAAAGTATCCATTTAGTCTTAAATGTTTCTGCTAAAATTGCTCGAGAAGAATAAAATTAGAAACAAATAAGTCAGTTGGTAAAATACATTATGAGTATGAAGCTGTTAAATTAATGTAGATTGTATAGGTAAAACAAAAAATTTGATGAGAAACATTGCAGTTCAATAATATTGTTTTGATTGCAAATGTGGCAAATCTGAGCCAAATGTGGCAAATTCCATTTGCTCTCTGTTTAATCTCTTTGTTGTCCAGGAGGATAAATTAAGATTATTAAGAAATATCGTCTGTGCTCTTTTCTCAGGAAGCTATATGAAACATAAGTATTTATAAAAAATAGCTATTTGCACACTAAGAGAAGCACTATTAATACTATTGCTCATATTTGGACAAACCCTTAAGTCAAAGGATTAAACTTTATGGTGTAATTTGTCCTTATGCATTTTTGCCTAAGACAAAAAACTTTTTTTAAGAGGAAAATGCTTATCCTTATGATTTTCTTCTTGGCAGATAATAAATCAAGCATGTAAATCACATATACTTGCATTGAGAAAAGGAGCCCAACACTCTAAAAAGGATGTGTTGTTTATTTTGTGTGATTTTGTGTTAAACAAATAAAAGGGATAACACATGTTGAGTTGAAAGTAACACATATGTGTTGTCCTTAACTATCCACACCTTGTGTTGTTTTAACACATCCGTTTTTGTAGTGAAGACATATGTAGACAATGGAATATAATAAACTCTTTTGCCTGTTTTTTGACCTGGGCCAAAAAATGACCACCTAGCAACACCCTAGCAACCACCCAAAACACTCTAGCAGTGTGGTTGCATATGTAACCGCCCCACTTTCCTGAAATTGCTGTACAAATGTGTTTATTTTCAATTGTAATATAAAATAACATGTTCAGTGGTTTACACTGGGTTATGTATTGACATATTAACTTTACCTCTCTATATGTAAATAATTTAATATAAATGGCAGTTCAGATTTTAAGAGTGTATGTCTTGTGTGATCAATAGTGGACTGGTTTGGTAAATCCAGTGTATTTTAAAGCATCCATGTGTGTCAGCTTAGTGTCACGGCAGTCTATATTTTCAAGTCAGACGCTCTTTAATTGAATTTAACTGGAGCGAGACAAGATGGGTAAATATAAGCCATATGTTCTTTGCACCTTATTTGCTGTCGGTGGTGATTTCTAATAATGTCTTTTATGCTGTTCTGGGGGTTGAGCAAACTGTGTCGTCTCTTTCAATTCATGTTCCTGATGATAAAGCGAAGTCATTTAATTAAACATTTCAAAAGCGAGAAGTCCTTGAGGTCGTAAGGCAATGCCAAATACCTGGAAAAATAATATACACAGAAACTTTTCATTTGTGCTCTGGAAGCCTTGTCGTGGATCTGACCTTTGAGACCATTCTTTATTATTTTAAAAACGTCATATGTAGAATCACATCAGGTACAAGGCAAACAGTATCTTGGTAACTCAGTGTTTTCTATACTGCTAGTCTGAACTGTTTCCACAACATGCAACGCCTGCATTTTCACCTGACAGTGAATGAAACTCAAAGCTTTCATCGCCTGGTCCTGGCTCGTGCCTTTACCTAAAGGAAGTGGCAGTGACGGGTTGACTCTCAGGATGTTTTGTCTATGTGGCTGATAGATCACACACTAAGATGTGATCATATCGGTGAAGGACATACTTTTTCTGTCTTGTGAATACAAAAACATCCTTAAGGAAACATAACATAGGACTAAACATGATGACCAAATTTGAAGGCTATTGTCACTGAGCAAACAAACCTGTCTTAGCGTCCCAACTCACGGGAACTATTTTACAAGGTGGCTAATTCGTAAGAATTCGTATGACATGAATTATACTTTATTATAACTTTATTTCAAATTAATTTACTATTTATTGAAAACGATAATTTATTCAACTATTTATTCAAAGCTATAATGAAGCCCCACCCCTAACCACGCCCCTAAACTAAAGATTACCAAATGTATTAGCCGCCTTGTAAAATAGTAATGAATTGCCATGAGATTGCGTTACATTCAGGAAATAAGTAAATAAGGCATACTTTACTCAAAGTAACATTCATTTTTATTGACTTATTTTAGCTGGTTCTGTTTACATGAGCTGTACCCATTCATGTCAAATGCAATTGTTTTTATATCTGTTTGTACATAACCACACATGATTAGTTTTAGTCTCTCAGAAAAAAAGATATTAAGCCATTTCTGTAACATGACCACAAAATGAAGCTAATTTAATAACATAAACGCTATTATGGTATACATTAATAACACATGGAGAGAGTCTAGAGTAGTCCCACTGGAGCTCTTCTCATTCAGCCCTTCAAGAAGTTCACACGGAGGTTCATTCGGGCTGTGACTGACAGGTCTCGAACCCTGAAACGCTTTCCCTTGATTACAGATTCAGCGGGGCCCGAAAGGAAGAGCACAGAGGTCTAAAGTGTCATCCTCCCATTAAGCTCAGCTTGTGTAACCATAATGCGCACAAAATAGCAGTGAGAACACACTCATGCATATGGAAATGAATGGCCATTCATTCATATATCGGCAACACAAACCGGCTCCATCCGAAACGCATTAGTATTCTGCAAATTGCAATGCAAAAGTGAACTATAGTAGGTTTACGCAGTGGTGGGGATGTTTCGACTGCAGTTATGTCATTTGTTTTGTCACTGTTTAATAGTTGTTGAATAGTTGATCTACTTATGATTTGATTGTAGCCATGAGATCAATTTAATAAGATCAATCTTCAACAAAGCACAATACCAGTAAATCTGTTAATCCTATTAACAGTAATACTCAAATCCAGAAAACAAGAGCTTTGAAGGTGAGGGAGTTTGGGTTTGTAAAATAATTTTTTGGCATATCAAGAAAAACTAGAGGATGTTTAACAATAATGATCTTTTTCACTCTGACTATTTTGATTTATTTTTATGGTCATATTAGGGCCTATACATGATTGCTCAATCGCCTGCACCTTTGCAAGCTCATTTGTCAGGGTAGTATTTTGATTGAAGTCATTATTGCTTTCCTTTTGTAACAGCACCGTAGAGATTAACACTGAACCATGTTGCATGAGTAGACAAAGCCCCCACAGCCAGTGCTGTGGATTACTGTCAGAACTGAGGTATAGGGAAGACCATGCAGCCCGTAATTCCTATAGAAGGCTAGACAAACACACAGCCACCGACGCACAACTTTTCCTGCTGGGCCCTTTGTCTTGCCTTGTTTCTATCTGCCCCAGTAACTGTTAAACACTGGTAGGAAAAAGAAACAGACGCTGATTGACACGGATACTGACGTTGGTCCGAAGCATCTTGTTTTATTTTTGTTGTTATTTTATTATTGTTGATTATAGCATTTGATATTTCAAATATTTCGAAATATTGGAAATTTATTAGAAGATTCCTCCCTGCAAACATATAAAATCTGATATAAAATATATTGTGACTTTACAATACATTTATGACCACTGCAGTGGAATTTGTCACTACAAACTAATTCGATTTAATTTTTAATTATAAGAAAATCAGTAATTATGAATACATAAATTAATAAAATTGCCAAACTGTTGAATTGTGTAATGGCTACTACTACTACTACTACTACTACTACTACTAATAATAATAATAATAATAATAATTCTTCTTCTAATTCTCATTCTTGTTATTATTATTATTATCAATAATAATAATAATTAATTATTTAATAATTAATCAACATTCATTTCTACATGCATTTTGTATTGTTGTTTTATGTTGTATTATTGTTTATCAGCACTGAATTCATCATTGCTATATGTGACATGGATTTCTGAAGTAAAATCTTTATCAAATAGCCATTCTTTGCTTTTGAAAAAGCCAGCCCATTACCTCACGACTGCTTTTGTCGGTGCTTTACAAGAGCGAACAAAAACTGTTATTCAGGAGAAGGCTTTAGATTTTTATTGTTGGTGGAGCTCACAGCGTTATTGTATTAAAAAGAGCCATCTGTGCCAGAAACAATGGCTTCAAATTATCTCTGAACACCCAGTGAACAAAATATCAAGCTTTTTCCTTCTCATTATGTTTCGTGGGGGGTTCGTAGACTTACTATAAGTGACTTTTGTTGTACTTGATGCATTCTTCTTTTGCAATCGTCCCCTTTTCAGATGGTGTGGAGCTGTGGACGGGCTGAGGCGAGGGAAGGCGGCCGCGCAGCGCGCACTCTGACCGGGCGCACGCAGCGAGTGGACGCGGATGGAGCGGCCGCTGGAGGAGAGCGCGCGCTGGGAGATGCGCGTGCGAGGAGCCGCTGCGTCAGTTAAAAGTGAGTGTAAAGTTACTCTGCTGTAATGTTCACCATATGTGTGTCTGTGAGCTGGAACAGGGTCTTAATTAAACTGCTTTAAAATTATATTTTTATTATTTAAAAAATCTCGGTAGATTAAATATCGTTAGGCTATTTAGTAAAATAATTTATTTATTATGACTGTTTAGATTTTTATTTTGATATATGTATAACGTACATCTACTTGTTGCTTTGTTTTTGTTATCTTATTTGGTGTAACAAACATTGTTTTTTCCTACACGTGTCTTTATAAAGATTTGAACATTTTATATTGTATTAGAGTTACATTTAAAAATGTGTTTGTTTTGTGCCTGCAAAAGAATACCATGGAAAATTAAACGATTAATTTGTTGTAAAAAACAATTAATATGTCATATCAAACGAATACACTTTTAAGAAATGCCAGAGATTTAGTGGCAAAGAATTACAAACGTTGGTCTTTATTTCTGAAATGTATGTTTTTATATTAGATACAGTTATCTGATTTAATATAAATTAGTGTTATTTGTCATATTTTTGATCTGCAGTCAGCACGGCCCCTAGTGGAGAAATGGCACTCCTCTCTTTAGTATGCCTACTAATTTGTAATTCGTACTCTAATTTGTTTATGCATAATTAACTAACTTGTTAAATTTTTGTGTAATTGTTTGATTTGTTTCCTCCCTATATTATGTTAAGAGTTTTACATGAACCCGATTTGTTTTTTGACGCAAACATATTTTTTCAGTTTTAAGTTATCTGGTTATTGTTTATTTACACTTATATAAAGTTTTAGACTATATATTATTAAATACGTAAATAAATGTGCAAATATGTTAACAAAGTAAACATAAATAAACAAATAAAAAGCAGTTTAAAACAAATATGATTTCCATGGTGTTACTTACGCAGAGTGATTTATTGTGCTATGATAATTTTTTTCGTTGTTTGTTAATTATTTTCATTAGTATTAATATTGTATTATAGCTTTTGTGTATTGTTATTTTTCGCTTTTTTATTTTTCCCATTTTTTGCAATTTCGTATATTTAAATCATAATAATTATTTTGTTTTCATGTGCGACATGTCAAAAGCAATCGTGATATCGTTGAAATATATATATTTTTTATTTTATTTAAACATCACATTGTTATTTCACAAACTGTGTAGAACTGTGACAATTAACAATTTAGGCAAAGCAAGAGGCACTCTAGGACGTTAGAGATCCCCGCTGTTCTACACATTTCCATAAGAAGATTAAGGCACTCAGATGCAGATAGAGAGAGAAGAGAGAGCAGTTTAGAATTGCATTATAATGGTGCATGCTGCATTGCCATCGTGTTAAAATTATCACGTTGTCGGTCGCTTAACAGAAGTTTAAACTAAAGTGACCGAGACTTTACTGATATTTGTTTTCTTATCCATCCTTTTATTCATAAAAGAATGGATTTCAGAAGAGGTTATTTAAAATAATTAAGTATAATAACCTCTGTATTTTATAAATATGTATATATAAAATAATTATTATGCGAACAATCATAACGTAAAGTATTATGGTAATTCATCTAGAATAGGCTGTGTGTATGTGGTGGGAAATATTTTTAATCGCAATAGTTTTCACCACAAGAGGACGCTGTTGAAACACAATAAGATAAACTTTCGAGCACTCTAAAATAATAGTGATCCGACGTGTTTATCTGAAATGAATCCTGTTTGTATTAGTTTCACTTGTTTCGAGTGTCTGTAGCCAACTTCTGAACAAAGACATCAACTTAAATCACAACTTTGGAACAGATCAATAGAGTACCGCCTGCTTTATTCACAATAAAATAGTTGATGTTTATTTTGTGTATGATTAAAGCTGTGTTGTTGCTTTCATGTTATTTTGAAGAAGTTCACGCTGAATTATTCCGCCACGTTTTTACAAAGTAAATTACAGAGCATACAACTCAAGGCCATTGAAGTCAGCTTTTTTACTCCTTTTGCTAAGTGTGATTCAATGACAACAGCATAAAGAAAACTATTTTGTGATGACCAGTGATAATAATAATAATAATTCTATATTGTAATAGTTTATTATCCCAAATATTTTGTTTACCCTTATTTCAATATGTAATAGAAAGTTTCTAATTCTGTAAGACAACTGAATTCACATGCGTGTAGACTTTCACTAAACCTAACAGCCCATTCAAAACTATTGAATGATATGTGAATTAATATGAACTCAAAACGAATGCAGAAACTCTGTACAGAAAAAAAATACTTTTCCCACAGATTACCAGTGCTTAATGTTTAAATCTTAAGATCACATGTCTGTGTAATATAGTTTCATTAGAAAGCCATTTGTGTGAAATGTTCTCATTTCAGTTGTTGCACTGATAGCACACACACACCTTTCATTGGTGGAGAGGTACTCTGCGCTGCACTGCTGACCGCCGGTAACCCCGCCCCTTTATGCAAATCAAAAAGACACACAGTTGTCGCCGAAGGAGCAGACGCGCTCTGATTGGCCAGCGACAAACCCATTTATATTCGCTGACAGTCGCTCTATGAATGGTTGTCTATTAACTTGTTCAAAAAGTATTAGGAGTTGACAAGGGCTCTGGCGAGGAGGGAAACCGAGTTTGTGTTGATTCTTCAAGAGTAAGAAAAGAAGTTTGTGGACACAACAGGACCTAAGAGCACCTACTTCCACAGCAAAGTTACCAGAACTGGTAAGGTAACTTCAGCAGCCAGCTATTTGGACTTGTTTTTTCACTGGTTAGCACGATTAGAAGAAAATCGTTTTAAATGTACAACATGATGGAAACCGAGCTGAAGCCCCCGGCCCCTCAGCCCAACACGGGGGGTAACACCAACTCTTCAGGAAACAACCAGAAAAACAGCCCGGACCGGGTCAAGAGACCCATGAACGCCTTCATGGTGTGGTCGAGGGGACAGAGGAGGAAAATGGCACAGGAGAACCCCAAAATGCACAATTCGGAAATAAGCAAACGACTCGGGGCCGAGTGGAAACTTCTGTCCGAAAGCGAGAAGCGACCCTTTATCGATGAAGCCAAGCGCCTTCGGGCGCTCCACATGAAAGAACACCCGGATTACAAATACAGACCCCGGAGAAAACCAAGACTCTGATGAAGAAGGACAAATACACCCTGCCAGGTGGGCTTCTGGCGCCGGGTGGGAATGCCATGGGCGCGGGTGTAGGGGCTGGTTTGGGCGCTGGGGTCAACCAGAGGATGGACAGCTATGCTCACATGAACGGCTGGACCAACGGAGGCTACGGCATGATGCAGGAGCAGCTGGGTTACCCGCAGCACCCTGGGCTGAACGCTCACAACACGGCGCAGATGCAGCCCATGCACCGCTACGACATGAGCGCTCTTCAGTACAACTCCATGACCAACTCGCAGACCTATATGAACGGCTCGCCTACCTACAGCATGTCTTATTCGCAACAGAGCACGCCGGGGATGACGCTGAGCTCCATGGGTTCGGTGGTGAAGTCCGAGTCCAGTTCAAGTCCTCCGGTAGTCACGTCGTCCTCTCACTCCCGAGCCGGACAGTGTCAAACGGGGGACCTGCGGGACATGATCAGTATGTACCTGCCCGGGGCGGAAGTCCAGGAGCAGAATGCCCAGAGCAGACTGCACATGTCCCAACATTACCAGAGCGCACCTGTGCCCGGCACGACGATTAACGGCACGATTCCATTATCGCATATGTAAACGAACTTTTTTACACTGCTGGACTCCTTTGGACTATTTTTGTACAGAACACTTTGGGGAGGGAAAAGTTGTATAGAGCTCAAGGAAAGAACACAAAACTTTTGCTTTATTTAAAGAGGAACGGTAGGAACTCACGGCTTTTCGTTCTGTTTCCTTTTTTAATCCAAGAAGGTATATGAAATTTGAAAAGTAGAAATGGGGGGGGAGTGCGAATCAAAATGTTTTATTATTGCAATCGACTTTTTGTACAGTATTTATCAAAGAAACATAATAACAGCCAGATGTAATGTTTGTTAACAGCAGGAGGTTGCATTTTTCGAAAAGCTAATTGTGCAAAAAAGATGGCAGAACTGATGTTTAGTTGAGAATGCTCCAAAATTCTGCAAACTTTAACATGAAAGGACTGAAAAAAGATTTTCTCATTGAAGGTACACATTAAGAAACCATTATATTATTATTATTATTATTATTATTATTAGTTCTAAATGAGAGAACAAACAAAAGCACTCTCGCAGGTTAGATCTTTTATTTTATTTTATTTTCCGTCTCCCACTCTTCATCTGTTAGGTAAATGAAGTTTGTGTTCTTTATTTTCTCATGGTTTGTAAATTTTCTGTATATTTACTGTGATATTTTACGTTTTTTTATTTTAAATCTTTCATTTTCGTAGTTGTATTTTAAAATGTGGCCTGTACGCAGTTGCCAACACTCCATGTATATATATTTTAACTAATAACATTATAACAGTTACAATCTGAGTTTTTTTTCAATATGCAGTTTGAAATGAATAAATTTTGGAAATTTGGATATTTGAAATTGTTTCTTGTTTTGATTTGATTTATAATTTGAATCGATATTGACTTGCTTGGGTTTTCTTTAAAAATATTAATATTCTATTTATAGAATGAATCAAATTAATTACCACTTAAACAGTACTGTCCATTCAGAGTCTCACAAACAAAACAATAAAACAAAAGTGCAGATTTACATAAAACAATAGGTCATTTGCATGAGACAATATGTATTTCTTTAAGATGGCACACATGGGTGCAGCTCTTAGAAAGTAAGTATTGGAATATCTTTTACCGCATGTGCAGAATTCATGACAGTGTTTTCTGTTGTTTGGTTAAAGCAATGATAGATGTTATTTAATTTTCGAGTAAACTTTACGTTAACACCGTTTCTTTTTTTTAAGGGAAACGAAGACACTGGTGCGACACCACATCGTTTAAGTTTCTGTAAATCTGTGCTCTGCTGGGGAGATAAATCGGCCCAAACGAAATGAAGACGCACGTCAAGGTAGTCATTTCATGTTTATTACATTAATTTTTTATTAGCTATTTTTCTATATAATTACAAACCATTTTAAAACACTGCATAAATATTTATTTTAGCTTAAGTTGCTTTTCTGTGCTCAAAAATAGTAATTTAGTAAAGAGTAAAGAGTAATTTATTAGCAATTATTATACTTTACTTAATATAACTTAATTAAAATAATCAAATAAAAACACATAGCAGGTAGTGTATTATATGATATTGAACATATACAATTGTAGGCTAACATATATATATATTTAGGCTATATAAAGACAAGTATATGTAATTATATTTTTTTACAATGTACTATGAATATAATTTAGACAATTGATATACATTTGAACTTGTAGTTTATTAATAAAACAAAAAGAATGCATTGTTTTGAACTTTACAGTAGGACGTCAATGTCGCGCTCTAAACAGGAGGCAGAATAACAAAAACGAACGGGACGATTTGTACATATTTGCATCTTTCCTCAGAATTGCGTGTATGACAGGCCCACGGCGCTGATTAATGCCTTGATATGAATGTTACTGTATTAAAATGCCTGTTCAGTGTTTGGAAACACAGTAAAAAGCCGCAGGGCATGAAAACACTGTTAATGTTTTTCAGTGCCATGTGTTAGTCAGTGTTGTTTGACTCAAGCTGAAGATAAGATTATAAAGGTGAATTGTGTAATGTTTGAAGTCTGAAGGGTGTCAGAATATTTTGCTGTTTTGTAGTAGTAGATCAGTCCAGTTTCTTGCCAAGGCACCGAGGCATCCATTACAGCGGGTCTCGGGGGAGAAGGGCTCACATTAAGCGCTAAATGAATATTTGACGAGGGCTCATTCCGACAAACGTGTCCCTGCCGGACTCTCAAAGGGTCAGGGAGCACTGCTTGAATCCATTATTTATACAAGCACAGGAATTGGTTGTAATGGCTGAATCTGTCGGATAAATTGGCAACTTAAGGCTGAATATGAGTGAATTAGCATGCATGTTACGCATCAAGAAATTGTGCGTTCCTTAGTTCATTTACAGCCATATCGCCTAAATAAAAAGAGTGTTGATTAAATAGTTATTTTAGAGATGTTTAAGGTCTTTCACACATGTACTGTTTCTCATACGGTTCAGCTATTGATACAACAATTTCTGTAACATAAATATATAAATGCATTAAAACTAAAACCAACCTGATTTTGCTTTTTGTTAATGTGCATTTATTTCGCTGACATTGTCTATAGATGTTATGGAAATGCGAGAAAACGCAAGTGCCTGTTTAAATAACGATTTTGCTGTTATGTATTTTTGTTTAGTAATGATGTGATTTATGATTTTTGCATAAATGGTATAAGCTTGCCTACAAGCCTTTGTGTCTGTTTTTGTTGAAAAGGCACGTTTGTTGCGTGGTGCAAATATGACACGGCTCTGATGCATTAGCAGATATCTGTAGATCAACAGGTGGGAAGCGATGAAGTCTGCTTTGCTCAAATTCTCGTTTAACCCTGCGATAGAAGTGGTGAATAAAACGAGACTTGTGCTGAAATCTGAACTGATAGCATCACGCTGGATATTTTTGAAGTATTGAAAATGTTCAGAATTTAGGCCTAAAACGTGTTAAACCAACTTTTCTTCAAAATGTTATAGTAAAATGTCGATTTTGTGTTTGTCAGAAAAAAACAATGTCTTCGCTGTGCCTAATTTATTTTAATGTGGGCACATGAATAGGAGATTACATATTTGTACCCATGTTTAATTTTAACCTTTTTCAGTACTGTCACTATAACGACATGATCCAACCAATGAAAATATGCATTAATACACCTTAAATATTACTACCCTATTACAACTTCTAAAGCTAATATTATTATTATTATTATTTACACGCCAGACATACATTAAACACAAAAATTGTACACATGATTTATATTAGCTTTGGTATTAAAAATGGGTGTAGATGGGCGAAAAGTATTTGGAGAAAGTATAAGTTGTTTTTTGTGACCGTTTTAACGGGAGGGGGCTGTGATGGTGGGGGACTGAGCATTGTGAGATGGGCTGAATTGAGAACTGTCAGAGATGTCTCTCATTGGGTGAATGATCCAGTGCAGGTGCAGGGAAACAGGGGGATGGGGGTCTCAATAAGACCACACACTGTCAGCCAGCACCACTGCAGTCCCGTAGCCTGAGCCGAACCGAGTCTGAGAAGCCCACTTTTTTAAATGTAATGATTTACACAACGTTTTATGCCAAACGTCTATGTTTAATTTGCAAACTCTTTGAAATTTAATCGTAATCCTGTATTATCAATGTACAGTTTATTTCATAATTCTACACAAGACTTTGGCACTCGACTTCAATTCAGCCACAATCTGACAGTAGCTTGTCATCACATTCACACATGCCAGTCTTTCATTTTTGGTCTTTGTTTTGCAAAGTTACTTTTTATTCAGATCTTTCTTGTTTGCAGACGTCTTTATCCCATCGCATATGTTAGGCAAAACAAACATCTTTATATTGTATTTATTGTATCCACCATGTGTTTAATTGTTTGTGGTGTCATGGTGCTTATTTACACATCGACAGTTTTGCTTTTCTTTATCAAACCTGGTCAATGAGGTTTTCTTAGAAAATGCTATTTTACATGCCATTAATGACTTGATTATTGGTGTTTTTACTCGATGTGAATTACTATGTGTTTGTTATTAAAAACGCTGGATTGAACCCGACAGTGGAGATGAAGAATAATGCAAGACTGCATTTTTATTATAGGAGTAGTTTATTAATTACATTTTTATTGAATTTATATCGCCAGTATGCCAACTTTTATGCAACGTTTCTTCAATAAATACATAAATTCGGACAAATATTTTTGTAATTACTGCATCATTTGCAAGCTTTTTTCCTTTTTCTCTCATCTGCCAGTAAATAATACAGTTAAATCAGTTTTCTGCATTTCTGTCCTGTGTTATAATGCACAGCAACAAGTTGGCCATATGCAAAGAGATGCAAGTATTTCAGCCTACGCTTCAAGCAATCGCTGCTTTTTCACGTCACATCAGTCACAGCAATACGGAGTGAGATTTTGTGCACCCAGACTTAGACAGGGAATTAGAGTTACTTTTGCAATAGACTAATGCTAAGATTTCAGAAAAGAGGTTTTCAAAACACACTAAAAAAATAATAATTTTACCACTGTGCCTGTGCGCATTTGCATAATACTTAAAACAGGTTACTGGTAAAAAAAAAGATTAAGCATTACTAGATTTGAACTTATTTGCTTTTATAGTTCGTGTCGCATAAAGCGTTATTTTTAATGTATTATTAAAAATAACTGTACGAATATTGCGTATAACTGTAAACTCTGCGAAAAAGAAACCCATGTTCTTGATATAAATTACATTCAGCATTGGTTATTATTTATATTACGTAATCATCAGGTAAGTATCCATTACGCACTTCGTTAAGGGATCATCTTCAGCACATGAATTAGTGTTATTTCTGCTGGTTTCCCAGCATTAGGTTTGGAGGCTGTTGGTAGGTTGTCATTGGCTGACCCCTCACAAACAGCAGAGCATTGTTCTTCCCATTTCAAGCTTCACTTGTACATGGCCTATATGTTGATTGATGACACAAAAAGCAACTGGGTTACCATTCTCTTAAAGTTTATATTGACAATTATACTATTTCTTGATTTGCACATAAACCTGGGATAACTCAGTTGACTTGAGAAAATGATGGTTGCGCAAGTAAGAAAATTTTTTCTCAAAACTAATTTCTCTGTTAAATTTTGAGCCAACCAGACGTATGTGTGTTTTCAGAAGAAAAGGTTTACAAAAGTTTGTCTGGACTCTGAATAGGCAACTCAACCAGCCCATTATGTTTTTCTCTGGTCACCCCCGTGTCATCTGAATGGAACGCGTGGGCTTGTTGACAACTAATTTTCCCAAAATGTTCACATCTTTGCGACTGATCCTGCATCTACATGCAGTTGTTTTGCGATTTTTTTCCAAACTTAGAACCGCTAAAACGATTAATGAATTAATTAATCATCATTTAAGATCTGAGTGAATAAAAAAGTGGAAACTGTCAATTTCCGTACTGATCAAATATTTGATATCAAGCCCGATATTTATTTGTCAAATCAAATGATGATTAAGGAAAAAACAAAAAGAGAAAAAAAGCCAGTAAAGTAGGAATGCAATTATTTCCTTATTGTTTCATATTATTTAAAATTTTATCTATACTGTTTTCCCGTCTTAAATAATAATTAATTACAAGAATTAGCTATTGTGAGTTGTTAAATCTGATTATCTGTATATTCGATTCAAATGAGCTATTTGAAGTATTTGAATGCATTTACTTATTTAGTTTATTTTGTTGTTGTTTTTTAAAGATAAACTAAATAGTTGAAACATTTTTATTACTAAAGATTAAATATTTGATACAGATCTTACTGTTAATTTTGTAAATCAAATGACTATTAACTATTAACTATCTCTGTCTTGCATGAGTAATGAATAATCAAGTATAGTTATGGTCTACACTCTTTGAATGGACCCCGTGCTCTCGCCAGAGACCCTACTGGAATGTAAAGGGTTTTTTCGCTTTCGTTCAGACCCCAAGACCAACTCAAGCGTTCAACTGTAAGTGACAGAACGCAAAGCTTTAAATAGGACACACGCATCACACACACACACACACCAATTATGCGCGTTTGTTATTTGTTGCGCTCCAGCGTTCGTTCATTTTCAGTTCTACCTACCAAGTCATGTTTACACAGATGCCATTAACCCACACAATATAAATTGCATAGATTTAACGCATGATCAATCGAATGGGTTGTGATACTTTTTAATTAAATTTTTTCAACGATGTTTCGATGTGAAAAAAATCAAATGATGAGATAAACAGTGTGATTCGAGTTAAAAGATGGTGTTGTTGGTTATATAGGAGATGGTGAAGAGTGTGCTGCCGAGTGAGGCCATTTGATTGTAAATAAGAGAGTTCACACGCCGATCGAGTGACTAGAGGAACAGGCGAACCATTTGAATCAGGTGCCTATCTCCCTATCGAGGAGATCAGAGCTCAGCCAAATGACATCTCTCTCTGAAAAGCCAATCTAGTCGCAGGATGAGATTTCACTGTCTTTGCGCTCAACCTGCCCAATTAACATAAGAAACACAGAGGGTCCCATTAAAACACGCAACAGTTGGTGGGCAGTTATGGCATTATCTGCCAACAAGTCGATTCTGTGATCCCTCTGGCAAATCCTATTTCAAAACCAAAGGTGGAGTTATCATTTTTTATTGAATCATTGGAACAATAGATGATGTACATAAAATAAATTTCATCATTAATAACAATAGTAATATGTTCAGTGTGCGACGGTTTTCCAAAATGATGTGATATTAAAGAGGTAGGTCAACCAAAATGAAAATTCTGTCCTTATTTATTAACCCTTATGTTGTTCAAAACCTGTATTTGACTCTAATAGTCAATGGGGGCCAATGTTGTAATGTGTAATAACAATATATTTTTTATTTATAGTTATTTTTTATGCAGCGCATTGCCAACAGAAATATCTTTTTTAATTTATAGTATTGATATGTGACCCTGTCTGTGAAAACCAGGCTAAAGTCTAAAAATCTAATTCTGAAATAAGGAGCATCAAAGTTTGATTTCACCTAATAATTTCACTATGATTTCAATCTTTGACATGATCTTACTCAAACAATATTAAAGATATCAATGTTAAATTCTCCCCGAATATTCTTAAGATTGTGTAGAATGATTTTGTGTAGAAAACAGAAAAACCACAAAAAAGCTGGGTTTCACAGGCTGGGTCACATATTATAAATAATATAAAAATGAAACTTTCTTTCCATTTATATGGCTTTCAAAATGTGTGCTTGCTTGTCTATCTCTCTGATCTAAATATAAGAACCTTCACCATGACATGTGGAGAAAATCCAGCAGAAGTATTTCTATTGATTATATTCCTTTTGTATTATGTTTTTTGCTGTGTGTAGAATATGACGGGGCACTGATAAGCGTCTTTTGGACGGAATTAAACCTGTCAATGCGAACATCGTAACTAAAAAGATAAGTGTGAAGACGAAGCTTGCGATATATAATTTTGTTTTACTATATTATGTGGTCATATAATTTCCTCACTTAGAAATAGGTTGTTTTTGTCACTTTTGGAAGGATGCGGTCTCTATGATGAATAATCAAATTCATGATTGTGTATTTTGGTGAGCTTCCTCTCAACATGGTATCAGTGCAAGTGTGAATTAGATTCATTTATGTGACCCATGTACAGCTTTAAGAGGAAAGACATTAATGAATGTTTTGTTGGAGGGTTAATTAATGCCTTTACATTGGTTAAGCAACCCTAGCTTCCCTGTCAATGCAACAGGAAGTTTTTTTAATTACACTAATAACCTCTTATAGGTTTAGAGAACTGTTAAGGAACTATTAAGATTCAAGTCTTTAAGTCTTTTCATCTGGGGTTTGACTTCACTGAAAGGACTGTTGAAATAACGTTGATTGTGACAGATGAAATATGATCTAAAAGGTAACATTTTAATGAACATGTCCAAACTGCAAACACCCAGATAAAAATAAATCTGGAAATTTGAAAATGTTTTTTCATAATATGTATCCTAATTATATAATTTTTCTCTGATGTTTTAAAAAAATCTTTTATGTTTTGTATCTCTTTTGTGTCAACCATTGTATAATTGTAAAGTAGATTGTAAAGTTTGCATCCCTTCTCAGCCTAAGTAGGATAAGCTTGGAGTGGCCTGTCACCGTGGAAACTGCCAGAACAATTCAGTTGAAGTTTGAAGAGGTCAGCTTGCAGGGTCAACAACCCCAGCCTCTGCCTGTGCCAACTTCTGTTGAGCCTGGGACATTTTGGGGGAGCGGTAGCTCAAGCTAACCCTGGGTGGTAGGCAATTCTAAGACTGATATAAATTTTGTGAGTCAGTTTGCGGCCTAGGCTCTCCAGGTGGCCTGTGAAATCGATTTTAACCCCGTGACCCTGTCTTGGAGAAGCACAGTTGACAACCTGGGTGAGAATTTAGCTGGGCCTGACAGATCAGCAGCTCTGAGAGTAAAGAGGGTTCGAGAGGGTGAGACTTATCTCATCAGATATGGGCTGTTTTAGAAGTGGTGATTAAAACCTTATTAAAAGTTTGAATGGTTTGTATGAACTAGTGACTAAATGTGTTAAGCAATACCCGTGAACCACACCACAAGTCTGAGTGTACCAAAACAAAATCATGGCAATTCGTAACTATTGTTCATTTTAGCAAATTTGTATAAAAGTACAATGTCATTTTTACATTTTCACCCAGTTACGGTTTTGGGGTGGACATTAATGTTTATTTATTTATTTTTTGTAAACATTTCTGATTCACATTGTACAAATGTGACCCTGTCTGTGAAAAAATATAAGGTTATATAAAAATAAATATATATATAAAATATAACCTTGATATCTTTCAAATTTACTGTCAAAGAATGAAAACCATAACTTTGATGATCTCATAATTTAATTTTTAGACTCTAGCCTGGTTTTCACAGACAGGATCCAAATTCATATGAAATCGTCACCTTATAAAATAGTAATAAATATGGTGTCCTCCACATGTTGTCCCTTTTTTTAAAGTTTTGTTTGTTTAAACACAACATAACATAACATCTGATCTCAGCCAAGATCTCTAAGTTTAGCAAATTTGCATTCATTTAACTTGCTTCTATGAAAGGTCGAGTGATTTCCCAGTGAAGTAAACCTCAGTAGGATGAAATAAGTTGAAATAAAGTTTTCTGGGTTTGAATGAGAGCATAACATAATTCAGTGCAACACAAAATGCTGTAACATATCTCAACATACATGATAGGCCGCATTTCAGCGACTGAATGAAGGATTCTTGTCTACTCACTTTCAGCAAGGCCAAACTACATGTGGCCCTGATAATCTGAGTCAACTTGCTTGGTGATTTGAAATGATTTCGGACGGTCACAAGGGAGATGGTATGATCAAAGGACTGACTCACACCGTAGATCAGAGCCTGGGCTCTTCTCTTAGGGGCTGATTCCATCTGTCACATTTAACAGACTGGGGCTGTCTGGTGGGCACTCAGCGAGCGAGTGAGTAGTGTGGCAAGCGCGTGCCAGATTGTTGCTGATTGTATTTGATTGCATTTGAGTGCAGCTTTGCCGATGGGTCTAAGAGCTGGTATCATCCCACTCTTGTCACATCAAGTTGGAAAAAAGGGAAACACTGCTCAGAAACGTTGGACCCCTTGGTAAGTCTTGGGGAAAAAAATCTATTCTGTTATTTGGAGGAGAGATAATACTCAGAGAAAGCCAGCAGTGTGTGATTGTTGGTGTGGTTATGACAGAAGTGAACCGTGATATACTCATAGCTTGGGTGAAGAACATCTCGTGTGCACTCTTTACTCCTGTTAGGAGTTCAAGCTGTTATTACAGCGTCAGGCAACTCGTTCATGGCTGAAATGAGTGACAGAATGTGTGCTGGGTGTGTGAGCATGCAGGTTTGTTTACTTCAGCATAATGCCACCTTCGCCACCATTTGTAGATTCAATAGTTGTACCTATGAGTGAAACCTGCTGTTTTTATCGGTGCATTTTTAGGGTAAAGATAAAAGTGTTTCAATGTTAAAATGTAGGTTTTTCCCAAGGGTGAAAAATGCAAAGGTGGCCTTTATATGTCTTCTGTTTTATCACCTCAATACTTACATTTCTACGATTCCATCATTACTGACTTTTTAAGCTCTGACAAACAGGAAGGTATACAGTATATATTTCTAAAAACACATATTTGCCTTAAAGTTCAACGTAAAACGACGCTCACAACAAATTTTAACTCCACAATGAAGCCCACATAAAAGCCCACATAAGAATATAGTTATAGATAAATTATAGATTACCATTCTCAATTGATATTTCAATTAATGTTGTCTATATAATAAAATATTAATGAAGCCAATAAATTCATTAAAATTGGTTTATCATTAAGATTTCCACTAAAAGATTTAGTCCCCGTCATGTCAAATATAGTTAATTTTAGGCTCAAAAGAGTGCTGCATGGTTGAACAGGTGTTTCACATTATCGTCAGTACTATATTATTTATTTTAGCACTGTTATTCTGTATCGACCAATCAGCATCTAGGGCCGGAACTATCCTTTTTATACAACTGAATGCTGTTAGCACAGGTTATGAAACGGAGCATGATTGCCATTACGATTTCTATGAAGCTATTTACCTTATTGGGCTGTTATGGGGTCTGTTTGTGTGTGTGTGGATATGTGTGTGCTAGCATGATGATTAATGAGGTATTTTTGGCAAGTTGGCATTACTCATCAGTGCCATGGCAGTTTTGTTTCAAAAGTGCTGGTGTTAGAGAAAGAGGGATTTTAGCCCATCAGCAGTGTGTGATGTCAGCACACAGGGCAACAAAAGAGAAGTCCAAATCCATGGTGTTTGCAGCATTACAGGGGCCCAAGCCGGGCTGAACACAGACCCTCTTTTCACTGGGACAAACATACCAGAGCACACACAGACACACACCACTCTCTCTCAACAATCTCCACACAGTCTGTCTTCTAAGGCTGCGTGCGATTTCATTAGTCTATAAACTAAAAGAACTAAATGATTATGTTAAAAATGCGAAATGTGAACTTTTTAGGGAGCAATTTTATTTGATTTTATTTTATTAGAATTCGTAGCTATACATTTTATCGAACTGGTGGCTATTTTGTATGAATTTGTACAACCTCGTTTGTACATTTTCATACGATCTGCTTTTGTCCCAATGAGTTTCATTACACAAATTTATATAAAATTGCCACTAAATATAATACAACAATAATAATACAATAAATATAATAATTATAAACAATAAAATAGTAATGTCTTTTTGTAAGATGAGGTTGGATCCGGACATGCCACATGAACCTTGGTCACAGGTTCACATATTACTTCACATAAAATATTTTTTACTGCCTCAGCTCTGACAAAAGAACTGTTATTCTATAAAATAACATTGAAACCTCACAAACTATTTAACTGGATTTTCTCTCAAGATATGTAGAGACTGTCTTTATAGATATATAGGTGTGCCATTGATTCGTTTTTATGTGCGGGTGAAATATTAACAGAATTAGCTAATTCAAATGACATTCGCACACCTTTGTTTGTTTAACTAATGAAGTAACCAAACCCACTTGTGTTTTCATTTGCAAATAATTACGTATTAATTATTGATTTTATACTTAACAATGAAAAAGCATGGTTACTATGCCACCAGACCAGTGACAGACTTCTAGAAATAAGATTCCAGAATCCATCACGAGTCTTCTTTTGCAGAGACGTGCAAATGAGTCATAGGGAATAATGAGGGGTTCTTCCAATCCAGTTCAGGATGAGCATCGGATTGAACCATGACTGTTTTTATGTTGGGAAATAAAGATAGATACAAAGATCATTTTTGCAATATTTCACTTTAACATTGAGTAGAAATTATATTTAGGCACCTAGTGGGATTACAATACACATCAAAGCAGCGACCTTTGACAAGCTTGTAAAACGAGAGACCTACCCAGACCAGATCAACTCGCAGTATTTACCGGTTACATCTCATTCCTTTTTGTTTTTTCTACGCAATTAGAAACAAGAGTTGGCCACCGTAGGAGCGGCAGGGCTGTGCCGTTTTCTCTTATGTCATTTGTAAAGGGCTTAACCCTACTTGGACCTGTTTATTTGCATCCCACAATAAGTTTCTCTCATTCACAATGGCAAAACATGCTACTGTACCCCGATAAAGCCCGAAAACACAGTCAGGGATGGCATGCACTGACTCTGAAGGACGGGTATTGTGGATGTTGCCAGTGCCCAACAAGCCCTCTTTATGAGAAATTATGATGGCCATGTTGAGCAGTGAATATGTGAGATTGCTGGTGGCAAGCAAGATAAGTCGAGTAATTGTCACTTACTGTAACAGCGGCTCCCATTCATTAAGGGCCCGTGTCTAATAAACTACTAGAGGAAAGAAGACCAGCTGTATGCCGATGCCGCACACAAGGCAGCTCTTTCTCTTTCACGACCCTAAACTCTGTCAAAAGGCGATATTGACTATGAGTCTCTCTGTGATTCAACAAGCCCCAAACAGAGATTCCAATAGAGGTTTGTCTTTGGGAGCAAACAAGGCCTTTCTTTTGACTACATAATGAAAAATAGGGTGTTCATGAGGGACAGCAAAAATTGATATAGCTTCTTTTAGACTAGTTCCAGTTAAGTAAACTGGAAAACAAAGAATTCAAAGGCTGACATGATACTTTACTTTAGTTGATTGTCAAACGTATAAAAGTTAAGTTTTTTGAAGAATCGGTACTAAATGTACTGCCTTTAACATTTTTGTTTTACAGTAATAAGAGTGACCTTTGAGAATATTGGCAATTGAAAAGAAAGGTGGGAAGGGGGATTCTGACATTTCTACACATTGTAGAGATAGACAAACCAAATGCATTGTGTCACCCATTAATGGAGGCCCTCCAAGCCAAATTCTAACCTGTATTCTTATTTATAGTCTTGTGAATTCCATTCGAGAAATTTGACTATGTTGACACTTGAATGCATTTCTAGGGTGATGGCAGAAGAAAACCTTTCGGTTTGGGGTGTCTTTGCTGGATCATGGTGGGCTATTGTCACTCCCTCTCAACTTCCTCTCATTTACCATCTGATGGAGAGCTTGGAATGTGACAAGTCTTTGTGAACTATTTCCTTTCTTTTCAAAGTACCTTTTCCTCACTTTTAAAACTGGTGTATTGACCCTGTCCAAAAATAAAATTATTGCTTGGAACAATGTCATTCTTATTTATGTTGCAATGCCCTTGTGTAATAAAATCAATACAACAAAACACATTTTGATCCAATCCAGACTTCAAATTTCGTGCCTCTTTAGCATCCATGCTATGTAGTTAACAGTCAAGCCCATCCGTGTGGACGTGGGCTTATATTTGTAGAGCGATACCATGTTTGTGGGGGCTCAAACAGAACTCCCATAAGGATATTTGCTGTCATTAACTGAGCTCATGGCAGTTTAGCACAGACCAATTAAGACTCATGGTTTGCTTATCCAGTGGTTATGTTTCTCCAAGCACTATTGTAACCAGGGCCATACGTCCCATTGTTTTCCAATAATTAATGATTTCTTGGTTTTCTTTGGACTAAACTAGGATATAACTTTAAGGCAGCTATAAGAATGGGAGGGATATTGCAAACCACAATACAAACACAAATGCTCTGATGACTTATGACAAACTTCAGAAGGTCACAATTAAAGTCAACAAAAGTGTTGTACCACTGTCACACTCCTGGATCAATCCAATAAGCCATTGACGAATGCAAAAAAGTGAAGAAAGGATAGAGGGTTAGCTGAAGAGTTTTAATAGATAAAACTTGGGGGACTGTCGAGAGGGTCTCCAGGCATGTGTGGATGGGACTTTAACCCACATTTTTTCAATAGATGCTGGCTAAAGGAGCTCTGCTACCCTTTCTTCTGTACTTCTTAACATGCTACTTGAAGGGGGAGTGAAAGTAAAGCTGTAGCAACTGTCCAAGGGTCTCTGTCCCGACAGGGGGCAAACAGTGGGATCCAACAGGAAAGGAAACACACGCCCCCTACTTCAACAGAAGCAGAAGGAGAACAAAAGCACATTACATGCTTGAAAATCAGCCCACTGCCATTATTTTACTTATCAAGCCTGTGGGGCGACACTCTCACTTTCAGACATGTACTACAAGTCATGAGATGGGCGGGTGAGATTTTCCTTGACTCACTTTATAGATTTCCTGAAGGCACCTGTGATTGTGGTTCTCTGTATTGTTTTTGTGTTTTGTAGAGTGTCACATATCAGTAATGGAAATGAGGTAACACAAAGAAAGGGAAGTTGATATCAATTGCACACGCACACAGACGTGTGTGGCTTAAGCCTGGCAAGAAAACGGGTTTACTCAAAAGCACAGAGTAGAAAAACTTGTAAGCTACTTAATTAAAACAGTACCTATTCATAAACTGCAGCAAGCATGCAAGTATGCCATAACAGATTGTAGACACACCTTAAGTCTGCGATTAACAATTACAGAAATATCTACTGTACATGAATGCTCAGCTGAGTTTAATAACAGTAGATGTTTGACTTGATTTTTCCCTCTTCTCCCTTTCTGTTTTTTCTCTAGGTTTTTTCTTCCAAGCATGGCGGTGATAATTGGATTGTGTGGACACCTGTATGAGTGCAGTATATCCAGGGGATTAGAGGATGTGATGGGTGAGTCAACTCAAATTATTGTCACGTTACCCGTACAACTAACAGCCACAACCCCCTACTACTTACTGAAATAAGGTTCCAGAACCTCTCCAACTTCAGAAGCAACCATAATAGCATGGCAGACACTAAAATGCAGGTGAAATACGAAAACCAGAACTTTAGATCTGTTAGGTTTTAATTGAGTTTGGTTCAGAATGTATTTAAATTGGCTATGAAGTGACAACTCAACACAGAACCAGAACTTGTTCATGGTACAAAGATAAATAAAATATCCTTAAAATCAAATATTACAATTTGCATCATGGACTACATAGGCCCTAAACCGCATGCTAAAACATAGTCTCACAAACATGTAGTGTTAGTCTATATAGCTAAAACTATGTTCTAAGAATATTTTTCTAACGTTTCCATTAGGTTATAAAAACATTGTTTCCACAAATATGGTTTTAAAACATTCAACATAAAATTACATTTATACTTATTATTATTTATAACTTTAAGAGAACTTTTAGAGAATGTTTCCTGTTTGATGGGATGACACTGCTGAGGAAGACACTTGAATTTCAATAGTTTAATACTCTCAGCAAGTAATTAAATCAATTTAAGCTTGTTTATTTAGATATTCAAAGCCAACCCAATTATATGATTTGTTGTTTGCATTTAGTATTTTTTTTATTTTACCTGCTCTCTGCAATTCTATGAGAAAAGATCTATAACCCAATTTTTGGGTAGGAGCCCACCAGTTGAGTTAAGAACCTGCTTTATGTAAGTTTACCTTGTAAGAAAACCTAAGAAAAATATGGTTTCATTTATATTACATTATACCTTGTACAAATTTTCACCACTGCTGCCAACAGCTCTTGTTTAAGCTGTTCTGGGCAGCCATCTTTAGCAGGAGTTTGTAAACAGAGCATCGAGTGTGTGGAAGGGGGGCAGAGGTGCTGAAAGACGAGACAGCAATAGTGAAACTCAAGCCTGTCGTTGGTGTAGGGGAAGGAGGGGGGGTTGTTTGACCACCGGGATGAGCGATGAGCTGACGGTCCCATCAGAAAGGACTGCCACGGCAACTGCGTGGATTCACTAGGTGTCGTCTAGGCAGGTAATTCATCAGCCCATGCAGGCCTGGGCCTCTGAAAACTTCCCATGGTCACTTCTGAGTGCGAATACGTAATGAGCTGGAGGGCTCCACATTTGCCACGGCTGATTAGACGAGAACAATAGGCCCAAACAGAGCTGGCAGCCCTCACAATGGGGACTGGAAAGCCTGAGGGCATTGCCTCCATATTTCTAGAAGAGGTACTTTGTCGCCAGACTTCCGAAAGTGTGCATAAAAGCTAAAGTGTGCAAGTTTTTCTGTAAAATACTTTCACCAGCAAAATGTGTATTTAGATTTTAGATCCGTCTAAAAAGCAAATAATAAAGCAATAATTCTCCATGCAGTCATAAATGGGTATGATGCTAAAGTGTAAGGGATGGTTGTTGTACTTTATTGCTGTCTTGTTGCTACAGT
Source organism: Beaufortia kweichowensis (assembly GCA_019155185.1). Classification (NCBI taxonomy): domain Eukaryota; kingdom Metazoa; phylum Chordata; class Actinopteri; order Cypriniformes; family Gastromyzontidae; genus Beaufortia; species Beaufortia kweichowensis. The sequence goes on along the minus strand of CM032818.1, from coordinate 9,450,278 downwards.
ATTCTGCATTATCGCTGCATCATATTGTGTTTTTTTGTATGATTGGGATCCCTCATTCAATGTATTTCTATTTATAATGTCCACCTGCCCAAAATATTGATTGGGTAAAAAGTCAACAAACTGCATAATTATGTGTTTTTATGCCTGTAGCAGAAATCGCATGAGACTGCTGGAAAAGTCGAATACTTTAATGCTTAAAGCTGCAATCTGGAACGTTTTTTCTATATCGCCATCTCTGTTTAATACATAAAGTTGCAGGTTACTTTACTACTTATCTTTATATGAGTTTTTATGGGTCTTTTTATCTTTAAGACTTTTTTTCAACAGCTAAACTTCATCATTATTATAACCTTACCGTTGTGAATCGGGGTATATAACAAAAACGTATTGCAGCTTTAATCAAGGTTTGTAAAAATACCGAACCCTACATTTAAGCAATAGTAATAGTAATAGTTAACCTTACCCAACACAGCTAATCACAAACATAAAAAATACACCTCATACATACATAAAAAATACTTGTGAAATTGTATTTTTTAAGTGATTATTTGTATGCGGTATTAACATGACTGTTTATAGCTACAGTAAAATTAGCAGTCCCTTTCCAACCAAAAAATGTGATAATCTTAAATAAGCAATTAGCTGGCCTGGAAAAGAAATCCACTTCATTAGTCTCTTTTGTTTGACAAAGAGGAACTGGCTTGTGCAGAGCGTTCAATCTCTGCAGAAAGCATATCTCTTTTAACACGCTCTACAAAATGAGTTTTTGTATGAGTTGGACACTGTTTCACAGTCTACTTTAAAATAAGAGCCGATGGGAGGGAAGTCCCTGGAATATTTATTGGGAGGGGGAAGAATCCATAAACCACTGACTATTCTTCCTTTTTTGGTTACGTGCTTTTCCTGTTCATCACTATTTTTCCAATTACTTAACGGTATTTACATATTATTTCAGCGTAGTGTGGGAGATACACGCGGCCCGGCAACGATGCACTGAAATAATTCACGCTTAATTGCATTTCATAAATCATATTGGGAACCCCTTCAGAATAAGCTCCCTGTAATAAAATGATAAAATGGCCAATTATGAGAAAATCCCAGGGTCCTTAATTTACTAAACATACTCCCGAAAGTGTCTTTGAGCACAGCAGATTTCAGAGTCTTTTTAGCAAATGCAAACGCTTTACATAACATTACAGAACAGTACATTCAAAATATGAATACACATATTTTCAATAATGCATTTGACAGACTCGTTTATACATAACGTGGGATTGATCCCATGACCTTTGCACTGCTAATGCAATGCCCTCCCAATTGTGCTACTGGAGCATATGTATACAAAACTTAACAATGATTCTGAGAATCCGATATAGTATAATTTTATGAATTATATCTCATGTAAATTTTGTAATTCTATAGTTTCTCAGTGCAATAAAAACAGTATAATTAGTGTTTTTGGTCTGAACATACAGTATACATCTACACCTCACAATAACACCTACAACATTAGCCACTATTACCAACCGTCCGGCCCTCCTCCATTAGCGACACTAGACCTAAACTAGTATTTGCAGTCTAAACTATAGGCTTTTAAATGCAAATAACTTGAGTGATAGTGAGAGATAGCACCTCTATCACTCTCAGTGCTGCTCAGATTTCTAATCAGAGTATTTGTTTTAGGTTCTGTCCAAACCTGTGGCTCCAAGCTTCACCTACCGGTCATCTACGGGAGGGCCAAACCTGCATTCTGCATAAACTTTGACCTCGAGGTGAAAGCATCACTGCATCAACTTTGACCCCAAGGTGTCAGATCAGCGTTAACGTGATTTCATATTTTATTGTATATATAGAATATACTTATCATCGTTATCTTTTTGTGACTGATTTCACTAAAAGGATTTTTAAAACAGTAAAATTACTTTAATTCAACACTATAACGCATGATAACTGATGGATTTTAAATTTTAGATGTCTGCAATCAATTTGAAAGGTCTTGTTGTTTGTTTGATACATTAATAAAAAGGACACTTTGAAACACCTTGCTTGTAATTTTGTTTTGAGATATTTTCAATTCCAGATTCACTGCTGTCTGAAAATGTATTACAATTCAGAATTTTTACAATCTAGTTTTATTGTGTAATTAACCTGATAACTGTCACTGCACAGAAATTGAGTAGACACATAAAAATGCACTACATTTTTGAACTACAATTATTTTAATTTCTTTAAAAAAATAATTTTAGGTATTTTTAATTACACTAACATTTGGAAGAAAAATAAATAAATGAGAATAATATATCTGGATCCAATGCAGTTTTGAAAGTGATCAGCCACTGCTGAAGTGTATAGAAAGAGATCTGACAGATCATTTGCAGCGAATGCCCTTGACAATATGTGATTAAATGAAAGTTAATATCCACTTTGAGCTTTGCCACCTTCTGCACTGTATGTAAATCATAACCTTATATGAGTCATAATTAATCTTAATGTAGAACGTACCATCAGATTACAACACAGTAAGGAAAGGTGTAATTGTAATCTTATATAGAGTATCAGTGTAGCAGCCCTGCAGTGCTGAAACTCTGTCACATTACCCAGTCTCTCTCTCTCTCTCTCTCTCTCTCTCTCTCTCTCTCTCTCTCTCTCTCTCTCTCTCTCTCTCGAAGCTCCGAGGCTAACGCTGCACTCTCTGCATTCAACGCTCTCTTTATTTACTCAACAAAGTATTGTGCCACGCTGGTCTCCATCGGCTTCCACCGCTTCCCAGATTCCCTTTTCCTCTAGCTACATTCATATTTGGCCATTATGGCATTTATGGTCACATCTCAAGTACTTTATGTTAGAAAGGATATTAACTCACATAGCTGACTGTTTTTGGACTGAGAAATCACTTAGTCCATTTGTGATGAAGTGGAGAGGAGCGTCAAGGCCCCGACAAACAGCAAAGCCAAGCATCACATCCTACATTTTCGTAGCTTAACACCAAATGTTATTAAAGCGAGTTGACCGTGGGGTCAGCCTAAGAGCAGTTCATGAAAACAAACAATTAATTTGGCACGGAGGTGTAATGGGATGATCTCCCGGCAGAGCCGGATCCATTGTTCAGCTGGAATTAACCATGGCAGGTCATGTGTCACTGGGCACTGACCTCGGTCCATTCACTAGCCCACACTTGCATTAGCCATGGCCCGGCAAGGGGTCAAACACAGTTACAAGCCAACCAAACACCCCTCCCAACATACAAAACACACACTCCTTTCCAGTCGCTGCCCACTTCTGACCGGTGCGGCTTCTGCCAAACAAAGGCACGGCATTACCCTGGAGGTCTCGGATATGTGGCGGTATCCAGGCTATTAACGTTCTCCAGACTGCTTTGCTGTCCACGCGATGCTCATCTCCTCCTGTGAAGTGAAATATAAACGGAGTGAATCATCGTTTCTGAAGGTGTATTTACTAAGGTCACCTGTGCTCACCTTTTACTGCGTTTGCTTTGACATATCCGCCACAGGCCACTTATCCAAATCATTTTATGTTGTCCGTACACTACTGTAATTTCTCGTCTCTGTGTTGCTGACTTCATTAGATGTCAGTCACCCGAGGCAAAGTACATATGGAGAATAGTAAGAGGCAATTGGTACGTTACTCGCCTGACAGATGTGCCATGGAGCTGCGGCATGTTGACAAACATCTGATCCCGTAGCCTTGGGCTACAGATACCGCAGAAACGTGTTGCGCGGATGACGGGCAGATATGCAAAACTGATGTTCACGCTTCATATTCAGCCTACATCTGTGATGTGGCTGCTAGTTTTTGTTTGCATGTTATCTGGAACATTTTACTGGTATATCATCCATATTTAAAGGCAAGCAAACAATATTTGTAAGTTGCCGTTTCACCTTTTTGCGTTGCGAGCGTCAGACTCTGGGAGACAGGAAGTCTGTTAATTGATTGGGTGTTGAGTGGGCGGAATAGGCCGTGCTGAAGCCCCAAAGCACAGTGCCTGAATTAAAACTTCAATCCCCCATGTAAGACTCAATTTCATCCGTGACCTGACATTATACAAATGAGAAGGGAACAGATAGTTACCTCCTCTATAGATGAGCTTTGGGGCTGTGATGGGGGAAGGAGTCTAAACCTGTTGTTCAGCTTGTCTCTTTCAATGTGATAACAGCAGAGGGAGGTCTGAAGGATGTTTTGAAACACATTCATTTTACAAAGAGTCAACAAGATGGCAGCAGTTAAATTTTTACTGCCCCAAAGGGTTCGGTTGGCCCTCTATTGGTCATCTGTTAAATTTCAATTTAGATGCTTTTATCTAAAGTAACTTACAGTGCATTCAAGGCGTAATTGTTTTTTCAGTAAGTGCATTTCCTGGGAGTTGAATCAACAACCATCGAACTGCTAATGCAATGCTCCACCAAGTAAGCTACAGAAACAGGAATCAGACAGAAAAAGACAAAACCCTCAAATCTTGTAGATTAAGGGACCTTTAGAGTCAGATGTTCCTGTAGCTCAGTTGGTAGAACATTGTGTTACTAGTGCAAAATTTGTGGGTTCAGTATTTGAACACGTATTTGATAAAAATGTGCCAAAATGTAACACACAATATAGCACTTGCTTTTATTGCACTGGAAATAAATTATGGTTTGGGGGTCATGTGGACCACCGGCATGATTTGCATGAGCAGTGTTAGCACATTCCATGCTTGCATTTCCAGCCAAATAATATAAGGTGAAAGAGTCATGCATGAAAGAAAAATGAAATCAATTTGAGTTTGGAACAAGTATTCAAATCCGGTGTGAAAACAGTGGTAAAGTTGTTCTCAGTTGTTCAATTAAGACCATTGTCATTGGGTAAATTTGATGAAAAAGACTTTCAATCTGTTTTTTTTTAATAAACAGAAATCAACTACGGAGTACATAAAAAAGTCAGTGTTTAAAACCGTATCCTTATCTTACCCTGATTTGCAACAGTAAGCTTATAATAAGAATTTTGAGATGTCAGATACAATTTTGTGTGAAGTTTAATATCATTTGACTTCAACTTTTCTGAAGAGAAGTATGTAAAGTAACCTGCAATTTTATGCACTGAGAGTGATATCTCTCACTATCACTCAATGCAATTTTATTATAGAGATGGTGATAGACAGCCAAAAGTTACAGATTGTAGCTTTAAATGATTTTGAAACTGCAGACTGATACTTTGACAATCTAATACAGTTTGAGACATTGCAATTCTCAATTGATCTGCAAAGAAACAAAAGAGATTTGAATAATGGTTGCTCTTTACTATGTGTAAAGATACCAAACTAAAACCAAATTACACTTGATATTTGATTTGGTAATTTGAATGATTGATTTCATTGTTGACTGAACACACACTAAAATATGTGTCCTTTAAATGAATAACAGTGATATCTCACTGAAAAGTGTCATTATAAGGGCCAGGATGGGTCACTGGAAACTGATTCATGAATCCTTTCATTTGCGTGATGACTGGGCATATTCTTATGGCCTCCATGGAGTAGGGTGATGTGAACAGTACAGACTTCATAAAAGCCCACACAGGATGACTGTCTCCTCTTGACTGAGGAATTGTTTAGCCCTTTAAAAACTCTCACAAGACAGAGGAAGATCATTGCCAGATTTGAGTTTTTGTTTTTGATACATGAACGCATGAATGCTTCTTATAGGTTTTGGTGCTGGACACTGATATTGTGGATTGTTTGCTTTTTATTATAATTGCCATTATAATAAACACTTTTAAATATTATTTTAAATAAACCAAAACATAATAATACGTGGTGAAACCTGTGTTGGTAGGGCAAGGTATCACTCTTTCAAAATTTGCATTGTATCCTGTTCTCCAGAGACGGATAAATCAGTCGCTCAGAGAGTAGCATGTCACAGAAATCTTTGTAGTTGCTAGATGATATCTACGCTGCCGAGAACTACTTGCCTTCTGGCGTGGCCATACAAACTGTATGAATGGAGGACGTCTGGACTCTCATACAGTAATTTGAACTCAAAATGGACAACAGCAACAAGCCATCCAGAAACTTTGCTTGCGCCTAGTGTTGGGAACATACATTAAAATGTTCTTATTTAATGCTAAATGTTGGAGCTGTTGAAAACAATGTAGCAAAAAAGAGCAAAGAACAGTAAAATGTTCTTTAGTTTTTTAGTAAATTTTATATAACACTTAACTTAACTAAAAGTTATTGCATTATTCATTGTTGAGAAGTCTATGTGTCATACTTTCTATCTTTTGTGGGATGCGATAAATGTTTCAAACTATATTGCTGATAATCACTATGTGTTTAGTTTAGTTACATAATCTGTGTAAATAATTTGATGTTGTTAGTGTAAACTGTACAGTAGCTTCCTCAATACTAATTACAGATTTTTTTATTTTAATGTATTACCTCCCAAAAGTAATATTTTAGTATGAAACCTACCCCTAGGTGGGTTGTTTTTTCAAACTGGTCTCATTGGAAAACATTTAACATTGTATCAATTCGTAGAATGTAAAACATACAAAAACTTATGATTATTAGAAAAGCAATAATAAAAGCCCATGTATACGGTAGCTGGGTTGTTATTCCAACTTCATCTCATTGGAAAATGTAGCTGTTCTAACAATGTAAAGTTTCATCTAAGACTGCTGATGGGTTTGTGCACATTGACCGAAGTATCAAGGGTAATCTGGTCATAACCCTCTTGTCCACCAGAAATGGCCAGCAGTGGTATTGCGCCGCATATTTGCAGTTGATTTCCCAGATGCAGAAACTGAAGACAGGAAGCCAAATTCGCACATTCTGCAAACATAGAGATTGACTTCAACGTGATCAAGCCAAGATCTCAAAGACAGTCATGGGAGTGATTTAACCAACATATGGCCACACACAAATTTATCAAACGTGTCCAATTCTCATCAGAAACTCTCTCAAGGGATAATATTCTTGGAATGTGTTTCTTTTTGGCTTTAAAGGGTTTTTTTTAGATGTAATGGAGATCTGTTTTAATTAGATCACTGACTGCCAGGAACAACAGCAGGTGTAATATTATAAATGTATGCATTTGGCAGACACTTTTATGCAAAGCGACTTACAGTGCGTTCAATTATACATGTTTTTATACATTCAGTATGTGTGTTTGCTGGAAATCGAACCTATCACTTTTGTGCTGTATTGCACATTAACTAAGCTACAGGAAATGTTTATTTTAATGCTCAACTTTGTCAAATAGCCCAATGACACTCAACGTCAACTAACTCTCTCAAAAATGTAAGGATTTCTGGTAGCTTTATCAGTGTCAATATCCCTTAAGAAAACCACGAGTGCTTCAGTTAGACTTACATGCACCAAGCATGTTGTACAGTCTCATGATCCGACTGGATGTTAGCTCGACCCAAAACAGAACTTTTAGGTCCATTAGAGAGGAATGTGGCCGCAAGCTCTTGTGAGATAAACCATGCAGGGAAAAACGCAGACCATCCTTGCCTGTCATTCACCCACGCCATCCTTGTGCTCCCATTCACGGAATCTCTCTAATGAGAGTGGAAATGTCAGCTATGATACACTCGGAGAGAAAAAGAGAAACAGGGCGACGTACAAAGGGCTTTTATGCAGCCTGCCTAGTATTTTCTCCATGCTTGTATTCTAGGCGCTTTGTGACTTGATTAGTGGATCCTCTCACACATTTTCACTTGTGAGAAAGGGCAGAATTTGCTTGGGGATTATTTTTAGTAAAGAACAGTTAGCCCACATTGCTTGCCGTTTGGTGGAGTGGTGTATAACTCCAGAACAGGACTGACAAATGATTTCGGAGAATCATGTGCATAACCTGTTAGTAAAAGGAAGTATTATTTACCAAAAAAGTGATAGTACTATGGTACTGTGATATATTACATCAAAGCAAATAAATGACATTATATACTGTGGTATAGCCTTAATATATGTGTATGCAGATATCATTCCTCTGTAACGTTATAACTATTCTTTTAACCTGTTAACCCACCTTCACCAGATCCCGTTCTTCGAACTATTTAACTCAATTTACCATCATGCATTGCACCTCACCTGCCGCCATCTTTAATCACCATCATCTGTTCACCATTACCCCGGACTCTTTTTATACTGCTTGTTTGTCTTTGTTCTTGGTCGGGTCTCGTTTATTGTTTGTTAGAATACTGTTGCCTTGACCTTTGGATGTTTGGTTTTTGGATGTCAACCTCTGGATGTTACCTGTGGCTGTTTATTTTTGGATGTACCTTCTGTGGATGTTTATTGCTGGATGTTGTTTTTGGAAACCAGTAAATACTTTAACTTACCCATCTGTGTTTTGAGTCGATCAGTCCCGTAACACTATGTTATTTCCCTATTATCTTTAATATTTCATAGTTGAATTTTAATCTAATTATGACAAATTATAAGTTGATGGAAAGGTATAAGACTTAATATTAATAATAATATTTGACAAACAATAAACATATAAAAAATTATATGTTACTGAAATTTATAAAATACCTAAAATCAAAAAGACTTAAAAAAAAAATGTTTAATATCTAAAAATGTAAAAACTATAGTTCATGTGTATACTCAAGTCTCTGCTGTGACACTTATCAGGTTAAATAAAAAAATAGTTTCATAGCTTTTCTTGTTGTGAACAGGCTTTAAGGCACTGAAGTTTTATACTTATGGTTGAGTAATATAAAAAATTATATTTGCTTTAACCAACAAGACTAATAATAAATGCATAAGGGCATATAAATGACAAGCAATGAAAGCTACTTCTTTAGTCGGTCAGCAGAGCAAAATCTGGTGTCTTAAAAACCACAAGATTTTCATTGTCAACTAAAAAACATTAAAGCAATGTCAGTGGATTGGCTGTACACGTGGGCTACTCGACTCTAAATCCTTTTAATCAAGTCCCTCTCTAGAGACGCTGGAATTGAAACTGCGAGTCTCTAAATTTACTATGAAAAAGACGTGTGAAATGAGTGGTATTAGACAAATGAAAGTCGTCTGTGATGTGAAAACCAAAATGCAGGTTGATCAAACTATGATGATAATATCCACGTGGAGCTCAGTGTCCTGGGCTTATTGTTTGAGAGTGAGTGAATGAGTGAATACTGGTAATGGAATCTCTTTCCAGTGACTTTCCAACTACAAAGCATGAGAGGTGATCTTAGGCACAACACTGGACATGATCAATCAAACCCAGACAGTTCCCTCAGGACAAAGTCTAAAGGTCTATCCACCTGTCTTACACTTTTCAAGATACAGTGTAGTATTCTATGTAAGGACAGCGTACTATACCAGATTAAGGTTTATTTTCATCATTATAGAAGAATATACATATCTTACATCAGAAAATGTTGACCCACCTCTAAGTTTGATAAAGCATACTTGCATATTTACGATATAAGTATATGGGGAAAGACATTCCATTCAGTGCCATCTCAATTTTAAAATGACCATACTGAATTATCAATAAGAATTCATCAAATAATAGGCTCTTTTGAGAATTATTATGGATAACCGGTGCATGACAGTTAGAAATGCTGTTTGACCTGATGTGATGTCATGTTGACGTGTTCCAAATGTGTTTTGCGACAAAAAAGGCAGCTGCGGTTTTCAGATGCTGCAGTTGCTTTTGAGTGACAGCACAAATGAAAAGCATGACATTAGATGACTTGACATTATAGCTTAACAGACATTGTCTTGAAACAACCATTACATTACATTCATGTCCAAATCGTAGTATTTTAACTCTAATATATGTTTATTGTTATATTATTTTATACACTACTCACAATAAGTTAGGGATATTGTGAGAGACTCAGTGGATGTCATACATACGGTGTTTGTTTGTTTGTTTGTTTGTTTAGAGCTTTTTGGGATAGGGAGTCAATTGTATTGGGGTGATAGACACACCTCTTTTTGTGTTTTGTGTACAGTGTGCCATACATATTGGGGCCAATACCAAAAGACAACCCTTTTCAATGTGGCATCAATTTCAACATTCTGTGGGTATAAAAAGCTGGTATTGTCAGCAAATCATTCCAAGTTCAACATTCAAACAGCCATGAACACACGACGTCACTTAACGGACGAGCAGCGCCACCTGGCCATGGCGCGCCTTCGGGTCGGTGGCAGGCAGTCAGATGTTGCTCGTGAACTTGGTGTGTCTCAAAGTGTCATCAGCAGACTGTCAGTTCATGACAGACCCAGGAGTGGAGCCCCACGAGTGACAGACCGCAACGATGACCAGTACCTAAGGACATCGTTATGCAACTGCCACACAGCTGCAGGCCCGTTTATGAGATGTGAGGGGTACTAGGGTTTCCAGACAAACCATTCGCAAACGACTCCACCGCTTTGGCTTGAATGCCAGAAGACCGTTGCAGGTGACTCCACTGACACCAAGACACCACCGTGAACGTTTGCAGTGAGTGTCGGGTCACCTTGCACAGAAATGATGGAGAAGGCGAGGTGAGCGATACGCTGAGGTCAACATGGTCCCCAGGGTTCGCTTTGGTGGAGGAGGTGCAACAGTCTGGACAGGCATCACCAGTCAGCGCAAAACAGATTTGGTTATTGTAGATGGCTCAATCACTGCACGTTCTTACCTCAGAGACATCATAGAACCCATCATCATCCCCCAATTCCGCCAGCACACCCCCAACTTTCTGTTCATGGATGATAATGCTCCACCACATCGTGCCAGAATTGTCACAGCTCGACTTCAGGAAGTCGGAGTGCCTCATTTGGTATGGCCAGCAATGTCCCCTGACCTGAACCCCATAGAGCACGTCTGGGACCAGCTGAAGCAGAGACTGGATGATCGTACCCCACCCCCACGTAACCTGGCAGAACTGCATGTAGCAGTGTGGAACGCATTGCCTCAGAACAACATCATGAGGCTAGTGAGGAGCATGAGACATCGCTGTCAAGCTGTCATTGCGGCAAATGGTGGAAACACCCGCTACTAACATTGTCAATTTTTGTTATTTGGGGCTATCCTTGTTATTGTCTAAATTTTTGGGGTAATAAATATTAAACTAATGAAAATGGTGTTTCTTCTCATTCATTATTAGTAATATCAAAGGGAACTTTTACTTATTTCATTCAACTTCAGAGCAAATAGGAAAAGCACTCATGTAAATAACAATATCCCTAACTTATTGTCAGTAGTGTATGTGACCCTGCCTGTAAAATATATTTTTTTGTGATTTCTACATGAAATCATTCTAGATAATAAATATATCCTTAATATTCACTGAGTAATGACATGTCAAACATTGAAATCATAGTAATATTTAAAGATGAAATCAAACTTTGATGCTTGGTATCTCATAATTTGATTCTGAGACTTTGGTTTGGTTATTACAGATAGGGTCTCATATTATATTAAATAACATTACATTTTATTATTACACAGCTCTCAATCTGGAAAGTCTAAATTTCCGAGGTTTGATACACCCTAATAACAACTGTTAAATCTGAAAACGCATCTGCTTATCCAGGTACTAAGAGTCATCTTGACTGGTGCTACACTGAATATTATATATCATATATAACAAATACTACAAATGAGTCAATAATTGTTTTAAATCAGTATTCATGTCCAACTATTTAACTCATGTGGCAGCCAAGTAATATGTGGGACAATGAACATCATGCCATTTGTTATTGCAAAATAAAAACCTTTACAGGGTAATACAAGAACCCTCTCAGTTTGTGTCAGGGTCCTGAATATCTAGTCAGGGTTTATTATTCAATAACAACCTGCTTGATGTACATTATCCCTTATTGCTTACAAAAAACATTAAACCCACAAGTAGAAAAAACAGTGGTCACATGTGGCTTTGGATCATTTAATGTGAATCCTGTATAAAGTTTGATGTGAAAACCATGGGATAACATGTGAAACATGAAATTAATCTGGTTTATTTGTAATGGTAAATGTAATGTATTACAATAGAATATAAAAACAAATGTGTAAATGACATACAGCGTATAATGAAGAACAAAAAATAAGAATAGTGGGAACCAGCTATTATGTTCTCTTCTCATGCAATCTTCAGCTTTTGTTTCTTTTTTACCATGATCTGGAGTTGAAAAGGTGTTCTGTTGTGGATAGAAGTGAGACTCAGTCTGGTCTGAGTGAGTGTATAGATTTTCAACACAATCAGTCCTATGATAGTGTTTCATGCTAGCCCAGTTCACCTGTGCTGACGGATGAGCGTGGAAACAGGCCATGTAGAGCGAGAGAGACAGAGAGAGAGAGAGAGAGAGAGCAACTCTCACCTGTTTGTTCACCTATTGCTTTGGGCGTCACTTACCGCCCACTCCATTATTATTTCTGCAGTATAGTATGTACACTACAACAGTGTTGGGTAAGTTATACTTTAAAATTCATTGGTAATTACTAATTACATCATCAACTTTGTAGTTAAATTACTCACTAATTACTCTGTTTAAATTAATCATTACTAATTACTTGTTTAGGTTTTAAAATTTAGGTTTTAAGAATCTTAACAAAATGAATTCATTTCTATAGCATTCTTACTATTTTTTATGCAAAAAATTATTTTAAATACGTTTTATAAAAGAATAGACATCATAACTGTAATTGAATTACTTAAAAATAAAGAGTAATCCCTTACTTTACTTTTTCAATTCAATTTTCGATCCAAGTCTTGCAAATTCGTATTATGTGACAAAAATGTACAATTAAAAAAAGTGTTTTTCTAAACGAAAACCTATAAGCATCACTAAGGCAAAAGCAGATTTGTACATAAAAGTAGAAATGAGATCATACACACAGATACAAATCAGCCACCTTGAGTAATAAATAGTGTCAATGCAATATTTAAGATATCTCCTGATTTTTGACACATTTCTGATCAGCTAACCATGAGATTTGAACCCAAAATTTAACCCTTTTTATAGATACATCACATGCAACATGGTGAGGTCATGTGACAACAATGTACAATGCATTGAAAACCTACCGCTTTATCATTTTTTTCTTCAAAAAGTATACAGTTTTCAGTATATTCTGCGCTTTGTTTCAGGAGGTAGTAATTTCATTTTGATCATTACTTTGATCATCATGGTACTAACTGAGCTACCTGGAAACCTGAATGGGGTGTTTTGGAAAGCTCTGGGCCTTGGGTGCCTGTTGTTACCTGTTACGGATAAACAAACCCCGTGGCAGGCCGAGGAGGAGATCGCCGCTGCACACTGCACTCGCACACTAAGCAAACTATCACCAGGTGTGCACGCATACAGCCGATCTTCCGTCAGCATCCTGTCATGCAGAAGATGTTTATCCAATTTGTCAAGATAATCTTTCCTCAAACACGGCCTGGGCCGAGGTCTTTTTGCACACACACACACACTGCAAGGCTAAAACGCAAACTGTCTCCTTCGAGACAACTTATATTATATATTTCTTAACCAAATTATCTGGCTTTGCTTTAACTTCTTTTCCAGGATGTTTTGGATCTGTTTAATTTGTCCTCAGACATCATCCTGCACATCACACAAATTTAGACTCTTAATGGAGTTGTGATCTGTTTATTTTTCTCCCTGGATTACTGCTTTATTAATGATGTCAGTTTTACCAAATATAAAATGACATGCAAATTAGCATAAATAACACACACGTGTTCCCGTCGCACAACTGACTTTCGTTGACATGCGCTTAAATTACAGCGTAAGCAAAAAATCCTAAAGCTGATGATTTTATAATGAATCTTTTCATTTGCCACGGTGTGGATTATTTTAAAGGGATTTCGGTGAAATATTTACAAGTGTTTCATGATTCACAAACTTTATATTTAGAGAGGGGTTTATTTATCGCTGGATATCATCTTAAATAATAAGCGTTATGATACAAGCCTCTTAAATGATGTGTGCTATAATTACACCGCTGTGGCACAAGAGAGTTTTAACATTAGTACAACATCTGTGAACTTGATATAACATATTTTAAGACTTTAGAGGACTAGATATGTCCTCAAATTATCCAAGGCACTAGTAACTCTGTAGTTTGTTGTTATACAAACCTATTTTCACAACTATTTCACAAAGTGGCTAATTTGGATAATTTTGTATGGTATTAAAATGTATATAAAAATCTAGTTTAGTAAAAACAGATCATACTAAAACATACGAATGAGATCATACAAATTTTCCACCTTGTAAAATAGTTACGAGTTGCCATTAGATTGTGTTGCACAAGCAGGCAAAGATAACTAAGAATATAAAAAAATGAAACAAAAAAGCATTTTCTCCAAAATCAGGAGACTGTCTGTTGATAACTTTAGGCACCTTTGACACACAAACAGCTTAAAAGCGGCATCTTTAAGCAATCACATGAAAAATCAGGAGCAAACAGAACCTGAAGCCTGATAGGAATCCAGAGAGTCAACAGAGAATTCCAGCTAATGGATAAATCACAGTCTAAATTGACCAAACAAACAACCCTTGACTACAAGAGACTTCATAGCATAGCTGAATCACCCCATGGGCAGAATTTTCCACTTTGCTAATTTTATTATACATTTAATTCTTTTAACATGGCTTATTGCCATTTGTTTACATTACACATATTAACCAAATGTATTTTACATGAATCTTTGTTACACTAAACTTTACACAAACATAAATGATGGAATATATATACAATAGAACACAGCTATGTTCTCAAAAGCTGTTAAAGCAATATTTTTATTTTGGAGATTTCACTGCAGACAATCTAAAATGACAGGTTTGCCATACATTAAATGGAGTGACTACATAGACATTAAATTGTACACTGTTAAAAATAAATAGCTGCAAAAACCTTGAAACTACTGCTGTCTACCGTCTCATATTGACCTTGTATCTGCAATGTGACATTATATATAAGTATAATTAAAAGAAAAAATGCATTGCTCACATGTTGCTCTGTCATATTTATGGTTTATTAAAAAAACTTGTTTTCCCTAGAATTGTTTAGGAGAAATGAAAGAAGAAAAAACTTTAAATTACATTAAAAGCAGAGAATAAAGCTGCATTATGTATATATATATGAAGTAATCAGTAATCATTTCATAGAGATTTTCTTTCTTATGGGTCCCTTTGTCTGTGGGAATTAACATTATGCCACAAATTTTCATACATCTTTTTAACTCAACCCAGAACATTCTTAAAATGTGAAGTAATAAAAAATGCTAACATCATTCTTTATAATGTAGTTAGGGTCAGAAGGCGCAGGTATCTACCCCGCCACACAAACACGTCCCCCTCACCTGCTGTCTGAAACAACTTCTGTCCAGACGTGTACGCACACACACCTGTGGGCGGTAGATGCGGTTGACTGAAAAGGTAACGCCCCAATACTGCTGTAAAGGCACATTTCAAAAACTTCCTGTGTCTTACCAGTGTGCCGCCCTATGAATGCACCTGAGCACGTCTAAATTCCACAGATTTCCTTCTACATCACTTATCAATGGCTTAAAGGCGGTCAAAACATGGGCAGGGATTTCCTCTGCGATTTGTTTTATGCTTTAGGGCGTTGATACGCAGAATTGATCTCTCTCTCTCCGCGCACACAACACTACCCAGCCCTTATCTTCAGCTGCCGTCTTCCTCTCTGTTTTGTGAGCAATCGGATGTTTTTCTCCAGGTTTGCGAACACCCTCATGGAGAACACCGCTGCTCTAGATAGCACAGAGTGGAGAGACTGGTCGAGCCAGTCGTATATACTACCTTTACCAACAGACCAGGATTAAACATGAGAACACCCACTAGCTCCGACCTTTTTATCACAGAGTCTGGTAATCGGGAATGTTTATGCATACATAATCGTTCAATCTAAAAACCTGCATGCTTGATGGAGATGCAGAAAAATAAGCTAATGACAAGATGCTACTTGATTCATGTGGGCCAATCACATGATTGCAGAAGATTTTCTTGGTCATTTTATACATAAACTGTAAAAACTAAAGGATCCTCGAGGAACCATTCGGGGTTCCTCACACTGCCACACTGGCTGAACCATCAGGAGAAACTCTGAGGAACTTCAGAACTATGCCTAAAAGGATCCCGTAAGTTTCTACAAGTACTGCCAAGACTGTTAATGGTTCCTCAGAGAACTGCTCTTTGTAAAAAAAAGTGTCTCGAGGTCCTCCTGACTGTTCCCCCGATGTGGCAGTGTGAGGAACCCCAAATGGTTCCTTGAGGATCCTTTAGTTTTTACAGTGTAACATATATGTTGAAAGCCTTTAAAATGTATCAGTAGTGAAGAACAGCCATAGAATTAAAATCTAAGCATCTGTATAGTCAGTTGTCTTTTAAGGTGACATAGAATTACAACTTTAACAGTGACTTAAGTGACATCAACTAGGTAGAAACACAAAACGTGATTTTAATGCGAAGCCCACAATGTCTCCATTAGTTATACCCAAAGCTACCTCTACAAGTCACAAAAATGCGTTGCACAAATACTAGGTAAAACTCCTCAGCGAGTGCCATTGTAATGGATTCTGAGAGTTATCCGCTGTGAAGGCCAAAACACGTCTATTCAAAAACTCTGCCTACAGAGACGACTTCTTAAGTTGTTAATTTTACTATTTGTTACATATGATTATTAGAAAAAAATCAAGAACCAACTAAACACAACATTAGAGGGGGAGCAGATAATGCTAAAATGTACAAATGGGATTGTACGAATCGCACAAACTAGCTAACTCGTAATTTTATATTACTACATACAAGTAAGTTATACAAAAACACAAGTATTAGAAAAAAGCAATGAAGCCCCACTCCTAAACCCATACACCAAACCTAATGTCACAGGGTCAGAATTAGCTAAAACTATAAAAAAATTTATAAATGATACTAGATTAGCCACCTCATGAAAAAGTTACAAATTGCAATGAGATTGTGTTGGTTTGGAATAAACTTAAGGTGCCGTTCATAGCAAGCGTGCTTATGCTGAACGTGTAATCCTGTTTTTTTCTTTAATATAATTTGTTCTTGTCATTATTTTTATTATTCACTATCAGAATTTCTTTTTAAAATTTTTACCTTTTTGTTACTAGGGCAGTACCCTAAATGTTCTAATATGCACTATTAGGAACAGATATATATACATTTGGTACCAATATGTACCTTTTTGATACTTATATGTACCTTTAAGTTACTAATATGTACTTTTTAGGTCCAAATGTGTACTTTTTTGAAAGGGTACTGCCCCAGTGACAAAAGTGACAAATTTTAACCATTTTTTCTGACAGTGTACCTGTCTAATTATTATGCCAACCTTCGAATCAAGCGCACACCTATGAGACCATAAAATGCCGTTTTACTAGACAGCTCACTTGGTTTTGGAATACTGTTAATACCTGTCTTCTTACAGTATGTCACATGAACTAAGGGCCTTAAAATATATTAGACAGAAAGGTCTGTTAAAGTTGACTGATAAGGTGTCGAAATGCGTAAATCTAATGCTTTAACCCGGTCATGCGAATTGCACAGAGACAGGCAGTATTTAAACAAAGGATTTGTGGGTATTTCAGAGGACTGACAGTAGATGTCATGCAGTGTGAAGGTTGTGGCACTTAACAGTGCTTTACATTTGTTTTACATGTAAATTCCCTAAAATATATATTTTTGCAGATTCTGTTATTTAATTTTCTTATCTCAGTAACAATATTGAAAAAAAAAGACTTGTTAAACTTGTTGTTGAAATGCCTCATATGCACTGCTAACAGTACTGACCATTAAAAAGATGAACTCCAGGGCTCCTTTCACGCTGGCCTCATTTCCCACAGTCACACAACTAATAATTATCTTGATGTTAATCGCTCTAAGATGGCCATAAGGGATTGGCCTTTCACCTTGTCTTAACTCTGCCGAAGATCTTATCTGTTTGGCAGGCCTTGTCAGAGCAGGACATACATGAATGTGTCCTTCAACCTAATTGGCTGGAAAGTGTATTGCTTATTGAACCCACTGCTAAGCATCAACAGTGAATATTCTCCAAACATTTTCTAAAAGTTATATAAAAGTTATCCAAAAATGTTTTAGGAACGTTATTAGAGTATTTTATAAACATTTGCCATTGCCAAATGTAAACGAAACAATCAAAAACATATTTTTGTTTGCTGGGGTGTTTTTTTGAGGATAAAATATGAAATATTAAAATATAAATAATAACATCAGTAATAAAAACTATTTCAATCCATTATGATTTATTTGTGTGATGCATCATGAAATACTACACAGTATTTGATCCCAATTCAATGTGTATCAAACTTTTTCATAATTGTTTTGAGAATAGTGCAGATTACAAGTACAATTAAAACAGTTTTAACATTTATAGATTTCATAGATTCTTTTATCTAAAACAATTTATTGGGTCTAACAATATAAATATTTTATGAATGAATGTTTTGGATGGCATTTGTACATTTACAGTGTCAAAAATGTGTATTCTGTAATGTAAACATTATTCTAATTGTGATCAATTGCTAAATTCCCCTTTTTACGTATTCTCATGTCTCTATTGCAAAATTCCAAAATGTATTTTCATTAAAGCTGCTTTGCAACAATGCAAAGTTGTAAAAAGTGCTACAGAATTTAAAACTTAAATGGACTTTACTAATAAGGTATAGTACCTTACAAGTCACATACTTTTGGATTAAACTACTGTATATGCCTTTAATTTGGACTTTTCTATTGCCACTATAGGTTTTATTGCTTTCTCAGACATGTGAATCAACAAGTTGAACTGTGGCATACATCTCACAACGCAAGCGGCTGAGCAAATGTGTAATGAGTGTCCGCAGACGAATGATTCCAGCTGTAACGTGACCAGCGTGGGCATGTTCGAGCCATATCCCCTGCTTACACAGAGCAGCTGTCAGTGCACCGTGAGGGGGCTGAGGGCTTCTGACAGGCTGCCCTGGTGACGCGCTCGCACGCAGATGCCCTGTGACAGCTCTCCGCTGGGGTGCAGCTGCCCCCCAGCCCCCTCCCGTCCCCTCCACTTACTGCAGCTGTATCCAGACGCATTGTGGCGGTTAGAGAAACGTTCCAGTGGAGATCTGTGGACGCCACCAGCCGCTGGTCTTTAACCCTGTTCACAACATCAGCCAGTGATGCATGCAGGAGACAGTTGGAATAAGAGACTTTGCTTCCCGTAGACCTCACAGGGGATGTTGATTGTGCATTCACCTGCAATGCAACACAATTTATATCCATATAATACAACTTGTGGCATTTTCATTTTTTTTTTATTTGGAAGTTTGGCAACTCCATGAAAATGTCAACCCAATTAATATTTAATTAATAGAATTAAAATAAATGAATAGTTGGTGGTATAAATATCCATGTGAGGTCCTTCTCAACGTTTTAAACAAATTTTTTATGTTTAAAGCATCAGCACCTGATTTTTCAGGTAAAGTGCTGTTTTCAGAATCGGCACATCCATAACAATCTGCCTTATAAACTGCCATATAAATTCTTTAAACTCTCTGAAGAGTCATCTCCTCTCCATTTGTAGGTACTATTGCCTCTAGTTTGCATATTTTTAATAAACAAAAATCCTACAAAGTATGTTGCCTCTGAAAAATTTGTTTTTTTTTTAAATTGTCACATCCATAACGCATGTATATTTCTATTTTTTTTAAATAGATAACTTGTGCATAGACTGATATTTCTGATGCCTGGACTTCTGGAATTCTGTAAAAATTAACAAAAAAGGGAATGTCCGTAACACTGAAACTGTTCAGATGGTTTTATTCAAAGCGACTTACAATGTATACATTTCATCAGTATGTGTATACCTGGGAATCAAAAACAAGACCTTTGCACAGCCAACACAATGCTTGACCAGTTGAAACATTTGAAAAAACATTTGATTTTATTCTTTTTTTTCTACTCGCTCTCCCTCTCTGAATTACTCACTATATATTAAATTTCTGTTTTTGCTACTGTACCTTTAAAAGTGCTATTTGTAAGGGCTTCTGTTATGATTGGCTAAACGCCAGTGTGTAGTGTTCATCAACGTTAGGTTGCTTAATACTAAATAGGTGTTGATCAAGGAACTATGTAATACCTGTTGATAGCTATCCGTTAGCATTCTTAAAGATCTCAATGGCAGTTCTTTGGCTTACGTGGACCCCCCAGAAATATGCAATATGCAATAAGCCATAAATGACAAGTAACTGATCACTCTTGAGCTGCAAAAATATAACATCTTGACATCTCCAATAGTCTTTCTCTAATCTAGGGTGTGGAATAAAAAGCAACACATAAAGCAATTTTAAACATTTAAGAGCCATATTGGAACTGGAAATCTGCTGTATGTACTGTAAATACATTGTCAGTTTTATCTAGAAATGAAAAGCTTACAAGAAGCACTAATAATAGTAATAACACACTTTTACTCATATGACATAAGCCAGCTTTGATATATGTTTACATAACTGTTGTGTAATGTACATCTTAAATATTCATTGCACGTTAAAATAAATCTCCAACTTCTGTCAACTGACGTCTAAAAAATGTTTGGAATCTTTAGCATCTAAAAATATCACAGTTGACATGTAAATGACTTTTTTCTTGGCAATGTAATAAGGAACAAACATAATACAGCAGTTCCTGTACCTCACTTGGTAAAGTTATGGGTTTGATTCACGTGATCACACATACGAATAAAAAAGTAGAAGTTAAATGATCCAAAAGTTGCTGTAGATAAAAGTGTCTGGCGAATGCATACATGTCTGAATCTCTTTATACTTACATATTCTCCATAACTCTATAGAGATGACCACAACTAAACTACGACACTGCAAACATCTCAATTTTTTAGTTTTGCAGAGCAAAACCTAGTGAGGTCACAGTTTGTGGAGACATGGAGGTTTCGGTTACACAATCAGCATTATCTCTTATCATACTACATCTTCTGTTTGGGTTTCCACAAGCTACACATCACTGCTGCTTGTGTATCCCCTTTGATTGCCTTTCATTCAGCCACAATAAGTTCATCTGACTGTTTTTGGGGACACAGTGTGTCCTTTGACAACATCCCTTGGAGGAAGTCCTGAAATAACCCAACGATGACATAAACATCACCTTCTAAACATACACTCTAAATCAGTTGTCGGGCCATAGGTTCATGCTGCTAGAAGTTACATTAACTTTGATTTTTATTCAGCAAACTACCAAGCTAGCAACAAATAAAACAAGCAAATATTGACCCTGGCCATTAAGGAAGAAGCCCCCATTAAATAAAAGTTATTACATTTTGCATGGCTTCAGATTTTCTGTGTGATCTGTAAAGTTGGGGATAAAGCCGTGATACCGTATTAGAGTTCGTCCAATGTACTTGGCAAAACTGAATTGAGTAAATGACCAAGCAAAATGATTTCAGGTTTGGGAAGCATGATAAGGATGAGTGATAAGATACACTGATAGCCCTTACTGTGCATTTTACAGTAACCTATTGGCAGCACTGTTGCCAGTTACTGTAAATCTTTCAGTACGATACTGCGATGGCAGGCTTCATTCAGGCTTTATGAAAAGGAATTTTTCAGTAGGATGACCTCAGTCATATGTGCTACAGCACTGGTCAGGTGAAACTCTGGGAACTCTTGGTTAGATCCAAGGCTAACAAAAGTAACCCGTACATGCTAATTAGACCCTGAACTCAGGTGTTAAACTCTCCACCTCAAAATCCAGCTTACGTAAGGACCTGAAAGTTGGCCCACTTCAACCACAGCTGCAATTATTGAATTAGTAGAAAAGTTCAAGCGCTTCCTCGGATTTCAGATCGTTATTAAGCTTCCTGATGAAATCTAAATCCTAGGGCAGCGTGGTTGCGTGTGTTTCCCTCCGTGCTCGTATACACACCTGTGTGAGGGTTTGTTCAGGGAGTTGGCGGAACATTCTGTGTTACCTGGAGAAAGGAATGCATGCTAAGCGCATTTTTAAATCCTGTCTTATGTGAATGGAGTAACAGGTGTTGTATGCTTAAACAGTAGACAGTGTAAGCAATGGGTAAGTGGCCATGTCAAACATGGCATCACTTGACAGATTTTTTTTAATCAAAAAAGCCCGGTCAGAGTAAGGATGATGTGGATAAACTGAAGAATTTTCACTGTGCTGGCTGATATAATTATCTAAATAATAACCTAATCTAATAACTTTTTATAGGGTTTTTTTAAAATTCATTTGTTTTTCAAAATTTATTTAAGCTTTTATTCAAAAAATAGAATCAATGTATTGAAATATTTCAAAGGAAACCAATAACGTTTAACTTATCTATATATAGACATACTTTCCATCTTATAACCTAACAACAAAATTTAACTAGAAATGGTGTCTCTATACTTGATACTAGCACTATATATGTTACATGGCAGACTCACTGACTCAAAAGTGACTCAAAAGTTCACAAAAAGGCCAGAAATTTGGCCACCCATAGTGCCAAGAGGAAAGGTAATACTTTAGAGTCCCACCCAGTATTTGAACCTACAACTACAACCTACAAATGCACAGCCATCAATATTATGGACAAAAAATAAATATGAAACTACTTATGTTGGGATAGTTACAAATAGTGTATAAAATGAGTTACTCTTTTGTAAGCTTTCTCTAATACCAATGCTGGCAAACAGAGTTTGAATTGAGTATTTGTAAACAACAGCCTGAAAGGGTCCTTTTATTAATATATGCTTACTAATAAATCAACAATTTCTTCGGATGTTAATAAAAACATCAACTTTTTTGTAATATACTTGTCTAAATATGACAGTGTTATTCCAATAACTGGTACAACCAGGTAAAGGTAGATCTAGCATAGAAAGCTGCAAATATGTTTCTAAAATCGTAAACATGAAAGGGCATTTTCCATTAACAATGAGAAGCAAACAGCAGCCAGACGCACAGAAAACCAGTCTGGGTGGACCTGAAGCAGGCAGGTGGTAAGCGAGGTGTTGGCCGTGGGTCACGAGAAATGGATGGTTGCGGATGTATTGACGTACTCTTTGCTGAAGCCGGGCCAAGTCTGCCCTGATTCCTGTGACGTGAAGCCAGAGAGTGGAAACAATGTAGGGAGTGTTGTTCTACACGTCATTCT
The DNA here is from genome assembly GCA_019155185.1 of Beaufortia kweichowensis. NCBI lineage: Eukaryota > Metazoa > Chordata > Actinopteri > Cypriniformes > Gastromyzontidae > Beaufortia > Beaufortia kweichowensis. The sequence goes on along the minus strand of CM032818.1, from coordinate 9,427,131 downwards.
AGAAAACAACAGTAAATCATGACTGGGAGGTAGGGGATGAACTGTAGAAACTAATATCAAAATTAGAATGATATATCTATTGGAGGCAAAGGAATTTGGTAGCACTTCACTATGGTGTCAACCAGGACTTGAGCTATCCTACAGAGAGCGTCCATAAAGACAAGATTGTTTATGAAATGTGTTTAAAGGCAAGAGCTCCAAACACTTCAGCATTTCTCTGTATCTTTATCAATATAGTTGTGATGTGGACTCCACTATTGCCTTGAATTTAGCATGATTTTATTGTTTATTGTTCAACTTAATGATAACTATTAATAAATGTATTTATGATCTTTGGTCATAATCTATACACTCTAAAAACAGATGTGTTAAAATAACACAAGATGTGTCTAGTTAGGGACAACACACAGATGTGTTGTTCCTAACTAGACACATCTTTGTGTTAATTTAAAAACAACACATTTTGTGTTACTTTTAACTCAACATGTGTTGTCCCTTTTATGTATTTAACACAAAATGACACATTATGTGTTAAACAGCATAACACAAAACATTTTTTAGAGTGTAGTTATTGTCCCTAGTGTTCACTAATGTTTAATAGTAACTATTAAGAAAATATTTATTAAATAACTATTAAGAAAATACAGTATTTATTAATTAACTATTAATAAAATTTTAATAATTCACTATAAATGTTTAACAAAAATTACAATTTCGAAAACATTTCTAAAAAATAAACTGTTTGTTAAACATTGTTTACTTTTTGAAAACCATCCCGTAAACAGTAAAACCATTAAGGAAAAACAACAAGCATTACTCGAATTTAAGAGAGCTTTACAACTAGGTGTTTGAAAGCAACATGCAAAACATCACGTGACAACTAGTCCTGGTTTTCATTATAAATACACCTAATTAAGTAGACACTTTTAAAACGGATTCATTATCCTGTCCTGAACTTAAAAAGAATGCATCATCTCAAAATGAGCAAAGTGTTTGCAAAAGTATTTTGCCAGAAGGATAGTATTGTCATGTTAACTGCTGTGTCACTGAGTAGACACAACAGACACAAGAATGCATCCAAACTTGAGGAGGAAATGAACCGTTGTGGCATCGGCTCAGACGTGATAGATTAGCTTCAGAAAACAGAAAAAAAATGGTCAGTCTGTGTGGCAATAGAAAATTCTCCAAATATCTGACAGACACATTGATCACCTGAGTTTGCCAAGCACAAACTACATAGAAACTGCTTTAAATGACCTTCATGGGTAAACATAAAACATCCTTGTATTGCGTAGGTAATATAGTTTGGAATAATAAGAGAAACTAGCTTGAGCTTCTCAATATAATATAATTTGTCAAGGTCATTTGAAATCATGTTCATATAAGGCCAACTAATGATGATATGTTTTGAAGGTTAAACAAAACTTATTTTTTTTAATTGGGACATAACTTTGTAAATGTAAATTTCATTACTAAGGGCAGTGGGATAATTTAAATGTCTCTTTACTTTTTAAAATATTACTTTTTATGTATAAATGCTATTGTTTACTCTTGTCCCGCTCAACTAAAGTATGAAAATCGATCAAAAATTGTAATTACAGTTTTTAAACTATGACATAATTTACATTCCGTTTTAATTTTTACATAGCATTACTTCATTCATCAGACACTTTTATCCAAAAACAAAAATGTGGGAGCATTTAACATTTTGCCTTATAATTTCTATTGTGTTAAAATATCTATAAGTAATTAATTTGTACAGAAATTATGTCTTATCCATTAGTTGCGGTATCCTTTTTACCATGACAAATTTTTTTGCCACTAAAATTTTTTCATTAAAAGTTAGTGAAAGAAGACTTGGTAAAGAAGACAACAGTTTTAATGAAGAGTTTGGAAAAAAATGACAAGTGGAAAAAAAAATTCAGGTGTACTGCAATAACATTTGCCCTAGAAAGACAAAAAGTCCATATTTTATTTTAAATATGTTTAAAATGTCTTTTATGTCTTTTTATGTCTTTAATTTCATTTATGCATTTGGCAGATACTTTTATCCAAAGCGACTTACAGTGCATTATACTATATCGATATCGAACCCATGACCTTGGCATTGGTAATATCATGCTCTTACCAACCCGCCACAGGAAAGCTAACTTTTTGGTCTGTAGAGCCAAAAGCGCACATGGTTAAATACTTTACACTCCCATTCAAATCAATTTGAGATTTGAGGGATATTAGAAGAGGACAAAGAACACCATGCTGTAAAAACAATACAAATGTAATAGTTTATATAACAAATACCATTTTAAACCATTAGCTGTTTACCATTGAAACCACAAAAAATTCCTTTGTGTAGTATCTTTGTGTAGTGTATTCCAGTAAGATTTAATGGTGTTCTGTTGGCTCGCATCCACCTGAAACATTCCACCAGCAGAATCCAGCAGAGACCCATAGAAATCATTACTGTCACTGAGCCTGATATCCCGCCTTCAGCATCGGATTTATTCACTTCGATCTGCTTCACCGGACTTCTGAACTACACTTCCCATAATGCCTTGCACCTCACCGCACCTGTTCCCCATCACCAGCCGCCATCTTGGATCACCTTCACCATTACTGGACTTCATTGTCCAGTATTGTTGTTGCTTTGTGTGTCATTTTGCTTGTCCGTTTGTTACCTGTATTTGGATTCCTGTATTCTGCCTGTCCTGATGCCTTTGAGCTACATGTATTGTTTCCTGTTGAGGTTGGATTATGTTTGAATCGTCTCATCCAGTAAACCTCTAACTTGATTGTGAATCTTGTGTCTGACTCTTACTTGGACCGCTTGAACAATTACAGTTTCCATTAAAACCAATACAATTTCATTAAAACCAATAACTCCATTCAAAATTCTGTAGTGGGGCCTAAAGTTACAGGCATTGTTGTTACATAAACTATATCTATATGTTTTCGAATCAAAAGAAAAATGGGTGGGTTAGTTTTTTGGTTTTAAACATCAATTTCCTAACTGTCCCAATTAATTTGATTTTTATAAATAATCAGGTTGAGGCAAGTTGTAATGTTACACAAGTTTGAATGTCTGTTGGACAAAACAATAGTTTGATATTGTTGCAGTGTCTATAATTGTATTACTTTGTATACAATAATTTATTTAATGACATGTTGACAGAAATGTTATAATTTTTTATAGTTGTTAGTAGTCAAGATGGCACATTCACCACATGAGTAAATTTGACACATCGATATTGTTTTATTAAACGAGAAAGAAAAGACAATGTCACTAAAACATAAGGTAAGGACACGTGTGGCCCAATTCTGAAGTAGCGTAACTTCTGTTTGCTGTTTTAGACTCAATCATTCGCATGGGGGCCGTAAATGGAAATGACAGGAAACCCACTGTGGATGCTAGATGCAGCCATATCCTCAGAGATGGTGTCACATCATTAGTGGGACAACCAAAATCCAAACTACCAACTATTTTCTATGTGTCAACAATCCATCATCTATTAATGAGACTGGTAACATTACTGTTGCTGATTTCCGATCAGTTCGTGTAAGTGGAGATGGTGGTCGTAAGGTCTATAACCAAAGCAACGGCAGTGATCTGTGTATGACAGGCGTCTGCTGAGTGGACAGGCAGCGTAAGAAGAGAGCTCTGTGTGCATGGTGATAAAGCCTCTGTGCTAATGACAGACTCCAGTTTTAATCTACGACTCTCACCTGTAAGAGAAGCTTGATGAAACCCAAGAGCCCATGTGCAGCCATAACCATGACCTAGAAGGAGCTGTGTGTGTCAATAAAAGTTTTATCAGTAATTTGCTACAATATTCTAATTTTGTGTGATTTACTGCAACAATAATTCATCAGGTGTGTTATAACCAGACATACATCCCATGCCATGGAGTCGAGAGAACTTTCAGCATTTAAAAGAGCCATTAATTAAGGTGCCTGGGTCGTAGTGGTGGAATGATGATCTACTACCCCAGTAATATTTGCCAGACTTTATCCTCCACAACCAAACACTCAAAATAAGGGACTACTACACGTAACTACAGTTACTTATGATACATGCACTTGCATTACAAGCTGTATGCAGTTTCAACAATTTTGTATAAAACTATGTTACATGTAAAATCTAATAAGTTAGCAATATGGTAAAACCAATTCATTTTGTTGAAAATCACACAAAAATATGTTTATTGCTTTCCTGTAGCTCAGTTGGTAAGTAGTACCGTGGCACTAGCAAAGCCAAGGTCATGGGTTCGATCCAAGGGATTGCACATATTCGTAAAAAAAGTAAGGTCTGATGCACTGTAAGTCACTTTGGATAAAAGCGTCTGCCAAATGCATAAATATAAATGTTATTAAAAAGTGCAATGTGTACTTGTACAGTTAAGATGTACAGTGAAAATGCAAAGAATGAAAAGAGGTTCATTTCTATGATCCATGAATAATACAAATACTTTTTGACAGTGTAATTAGTGAGTAATATAAAGTTAACAATGTAATTAGTAATTACTTAATTTTTGAAGTAAGTTACGTAATACTACAGTATAAACATTTTTTGGGCATGTTGTTGTATGCTGTCTAGACAGGTAAACATCTCTGTGAAACTGTGAGAGTTGCACACTTTGTTAGCAACAAAAACATTCTTCCAAGAGACTGAGGGCTTCCCTTGAGACATTGCCCTGGTTGCATCAGCGGTGGGCTGGTCCTTTTAGCAAATCACTACTGCGACTACTGTACAAAGCTTTTGTCAACTTAATGATATTCTTTTGTCAAACCTAAAAGGTTTCTTATGTGTTCACTATTTTAACTCGTTGAACATATTTCAATGCAAAGCTATCTGCAAAATTAAAGCTGTTTTGTATTTTAAACTGTTAACTGTCACGTTCCTCAGTGGGAACACCTATGTTATTTCCATATTCACTCTAATATTTCATAGTTGAATTTTTATCTAATCATGACAAACTATAAATTGATGGAAAGGTATAAGATTTAACATTAAATATTTGACAAATTTTCATAACAATAAACAAAAAAAAAAAAAATTATGTTACTGTAATTTATATAAATACTTAAAATGAAAAAAAAACAAATTAAAGACTTAAAAATGTTTTTAAAAAATCTAATATCTGAAAATGAAAAAACTGTACTTCATATGAAATTTCATGTGTATACTCATTTTCTGCGGTGACAATGATCAGGGTAAATGCTGTATTATATTCATTCAGTCAGATGAATGAATGAACTTTCAACTTGATAAGAGTTCTATTTATGCATTTGGTAGATGCTTTTTTATCTAAAGCAACCTTGGTGCTGTGAATGCAAAACTCTATCATTTAAGCAAGGACACTTTGTCAGATGCTCGCAGAACCTGTAGCGTACAAGGAAACAAAATGGAAGTTGTTTTGCAAGCAATAGTTTCGCAGGTGTTTGATTATCAAATGCATCTCTGGGCAACCGCAGGTCTACAATTATTAACAGAGGATCATTTATTGTCTCATTTTCCTAATCAGGTTTTATTATCATGTAATGCAAAAATTTCGACTCATTGACACATTTTATTTGCTTGTAAATAAATGCGCATCATTAACTGCGTACATAACTTCCTAGATGCACATGTTAAAAACCAAGCTTTGCTTTACTTGAATATTTTTATTTTTACTTGTAAAAAAATAAACATTCGGACATTCAACATAATATGTAATAAAAGCTCATTTTAATGTAAAAATATATAATAGCTTTTGTATACAAATTATTTGTAGTTGGAAACTCATCTTGTGGTGTACATTGTAATTGTGCAATTGCGCAATAGCGTATATGTTAAACGTGAATAAACATAGGTGATGCATTTACTGTGAACGAAATGAATTTTACTGGAGTTGTTTTGCATTTTACATTCCATTTGCATGACAAAGAAATCAAACTTCAACCACGCAATATCGTCTCAGTCTCGATCTATCAACTTTGTCACCTCCAAACTGTCAAAACAGGATGACATTTCCCTTTCATACACCATAACCCTAAGCATTCATTGACAGCCTACAATGACATTGTTTAAATCAACTTTTAATATCCGTCCAAATGCCTCATTCCTCTGTCAGTAAGGGAATTTACTTGTACACAATTAAAAGATTAGGCTAAGTGCCAAGCGGGAAACACAAGGTGACAGTGGCATGATTCACGCTGTCCGCCCTGAGGATGTTTGTTATCCACATCAAGAGCTCCTAAAAAGACAAACGAGGGAAGTTTGAGTGCAAGACGTTTTGGTTAATCCGCGTGTTTAGTTGAACTCACGCACCTCCCCGCCCACAGTCTCATTTTAGGAAGCCCCACCCTCCTGTGTGATCTCCGTGTATTTCGACATAGGTTTGATGAACAAACAATCAATCGCATGACACAAAATAAGAAGGTCAAAATTAAATATGTAGATACATTTAAAGTACATTCTAAATAATAAATGAATGTTTACCAAGTCATACGCGTATATAGTGAATTAGTGGCTACTTTCATTTGTTTGTTTGAAATACAAATGGATTAGAATACGATTAGTATGATACGATAAGTATTAATGTAACTAATCGCTCTGCCATGAGGTCATTTTTTCCAGATATAGCTATATAGCGCCGGTCTCCTGGGTGGCATCCAGCCCTGCAGATTAACTCCACTTGTCTATCAGTATGGTCTACTGATCACATATTGAACCTGCACCCTCAATTATTCATACTGGGATGTTTTTGGAAAACTCGAACTGGTCCAATTGGTGTCAAATTCAAAATTTGTTCCTCTTGCATAATTGATGGTCGAGGGCTGCTGGGGTAATGAGAGGATCTGAGCCGGGTGCTGATGCTCACAGTCAACACTGCTGTAATAAAACAACTAGAACTTTGGTTTATCTTTATCCATAATACAAAAAACATACATGTTAAAGATTAACCGAATTTGCAAAGGGTAGCGTTCGGAAAATAAATATAAGCTTTTGTTATAAGGAGGTTAAAATTTTTTAACATGCATCTGTAATTTATTTTTTGCATCTTTTACCTATATTTGATTAAAAACATAAAATAGTAATAACAATATATTATAATGTTATTATATAAACCAATTTAAATTTGATGTTGTCAAAATTACATTTCATCAAAATCTAAATAAATAACCCATATATAATTACTAATATTACAGTGTAAGTGTAAAGGCAATGTCCAAGCATTAAGATTTGAAGGTGAAGACATATGAGAAGGTATAGTCATTAATACTATATCATAAATGTGGTTACAAATATCTTTACAATCAATTTTTGATTATTTTGATTATTTTTTACAATATGTATTATGTTGCAATTGTGTATTATATGTTTACATTCATTTAATTATACATACTTCATAATATTATTAATGGCATGAAGGTGATTTTTGGGTAAACTATTTCTTGTAAATGTGCTTCTTTGTAATTCTTCAAATATAATATTATCATGCGACAGTAAAAGCAATTAAATTTGATCTTCTCTTTTTTTTTTACTCCCGAGTTAATAAAGTACAGCCTGATCAATTTAAAATCTATTTTTTGTTTTTATTTTTGGATGTACCGCTGTATGAGTCGACGGTCTCTATTTAAGATCACTCTTTGCTTACAAAGGTCTTCAGAGAGATATGTGCTGAACTATAGATCAATCCCTCGTGGTTTTTTCATCTGCTGTAGTTATTGATTGAGTAACTGCCTTGAAAATGCTCTGACTAGTTCTCTGAATCTGAATGGAGAGAAGTTGTTAATATAAATAAAGAGATGATTGTGTGTTTTAATCGGTGGCCTTAACAGAAAGATTTATTATTTTTTATGGGATGACCGGGAACAATTTTCTGTGACATGCAATAAAGTGTATAAAGAATGTAGAGACACTGTATCTACACTGTAAAAAATTTCCGTGGGAACATTGAGGATTTAAGGAATAGTTCACCTTAAAATTAAATGCTTACGTCATGCGGTCAGATGATGTCACACTTAAATTAGTCCCTTGTGAAAGTATATACGACTACATCCCAGGAGCCACTTTTAATCATTTATAAAGTTTGAATTATACCTTATTTTCTTTTCAGATGACACTTTTGGAATATTTTTTATAATGAATTTATGTGCATTTTGGTGCTTCAATAAATTGAAGACCATACAATAGCAGTCATAAGTCATATACTCCTGAAATGGCATAATAACTGTTATAACCGTATACACATGCAAATGCACTACAATTAAACTACAATTTGTTAATTTCTAGATATTGTTTTAAACATTTTTAAGTCTTTTTTTTCTGGCATTTTCTGTATTTTTATAAATTACAATAACATTAAGAAAAAAATGTTCTCCATGTTTATTGTTGAAAATTTGTCAGATATTTCATCTCGAGTCTTATACCTTTGCATCAATTTATAGTTTGTCATGACAATTATGAAATAATAAAGTGAATAGGGAAATAACATACAGGTAGGTGTTCCTCCTCAGGAATGTTGACAGTTATCAGGTTAAAATGTACTTTATATAGTTTTCAAAGGTAACACATAAATGAACAGTCAAGGTATTGTTTAATTTAATTTTCTAATGTGGGAATGAATATATCATAAAAGAAAATAACCTGCCATAATTATTCTTTATGCTTCAAATATACTGTTGAGAAGATGTTTAAAGCCATGTTTACATAAATGAAGTATAGTTACATATAATAACAGTACAGGCAAAAGATTGTATGTGACACCAAATACTACACTGCATTCTCAGAGTCTCAGAGTCATGCACTGCGTAAACTGTATTTTGCAAGTTTATTTAAAAAGTTCATTTAAAAATTACCCAAGAGGAACTAGGTACAGTAGCTACTGTATTTTCCCACTGAACAGAGGGGAGACAGCTTCAAGTTTTGGTAAACGGATCTTTTGTGCGATCGCTCTGATAGACTCGTGTGTGCTGAAGGGCTCCTGCAGGCTACGGGGCAACAGCTGGCAGGTGGAGTGTTGTGGGGCAGTGGCCCCAGGTCCTTCTTCTAGCACAAAGACTCCACGTCTCTGTTTCTGAAGCAGGCTCGGTTGCACTGAGACAAAGCTTGACAACAGATAAGTGTAATTACCTCTTCAGCCAAGTGCTCACAAACTATCTCTCTCCTGACAGACGTTGTAGATGGCTTCAAATGAGTGTGTGGGAGAGAGAGGAGTTCTTGTCCTGCCCGACATGTGTGTGTTCTGAGAGGCGTGACAATTGATTGCATTGTTTCTTTAGTTAAATGAGTGAGACGTTTATAGAGTCAGCGGTCATATTTTTGATTGCTTGACTGTGACTTTATTATTATTAATTGTAATGGCAATAACTAATGGCAAGTCATTTTAGCCTGATCTAGATTTTGTTACTTTTAGATGATTTATTTATAAAATTGTATTAAGCGAATCTCACAAAAATGTATGAAATTATAAAAAAAGATTATGTATGATAGTGGGAATTATATATAAGTGTAACAAACGTAAAGGAACACTGTGTCAAACTGATTCACAGGTGTAACCCAATGCATTCAAAAAACATTACAAATTGAGTTATTTAAAAAAATATTAGTGTTTGTTTTATCATGGTGAAGTTTACCCCATGTTTTCTTTTGCTTAAACTAATTTTAGGGTCTGCTATAGACATAAAATCCAAAATAACATATGGCATCCTGGAAACAATTGCAAATTTCCTGCCCTCTGGAGGGCAACAACATCTTCATCACTGGAAAAACAAATTGCATTGAGCGATTCTCTGCTTAGTGGGCACTTGGCCTCCAGAAACAAAAGCCATTTTGGAGGCTTTGACTCCGTCTAAAGAATATTTATTTACATACCCCCTTTGTCGGGCCCCCTCTGGCCAACTGCTCCCATAAACACCTTCTCAGTGGGTAAAAGTTGGCTCCATTGGTGAGACTATCATGAAACTTTCCAAACAGGTCAAGTAGATGTTAATGCCATGTGCATACAGCTAGCTCATTTACTATTCGGTGTGAGGCTGGCTGACTCTTCTGGCACGGCTGGCAGTGCCATCTGCCTGGCCGGGGGTAAGCGAGTGAGATAAACTGGTGATTGAGTGCAGGCCTGTGTGGCGTAAATGGGCAACTGGCACAGGGCGACGAGTGCATGGGTCACCGCGACAGATTGGACTGGGGCCGTCTGTTTCTTCTCTTATTGTGCGTCACTGTCAATAGCTCAGGTTGATGCGGAAGATAAATTTTGTAATCTTGTAATGAAATCACAAGTTTTGGATTTCTTGAATTACATCACAGATATGGTACAGACCTGAAAATTATATCTAAATGGTCATATCACCATTTTTTAAGATGGCTTTGTGATCTAGTTAGTGTTTGGGAGTGTCCAGAAAAAGTTGGTAGGTCTTGCAGCTGTCACTTTGTTTTTAAAGCAGCTGAGCAGAAGGATCAACGGGCCTTGTCTCAAGAACATTAGCCCAAAGGGAATAAATCAAGCCATATACACAATGCTATCGCCATTAACGCCACCAGCAGCCCGTCCTCGTGGTCATAAACCCTACAACTGTCTGTGTTTGGAAGGAAAAGAGGCCAAAGCATACGTTGCAATGGTGATAATTGACTCTTAATGTATCTCCACACTTTACGTAACGTATAAATCCATTTACCTGCCTGATAGGACCTCATCCAATATCCAGGCAAATGCAACAAAGTTACAAGTTTTGCAGAAAAACAGCTTACACAGGAAATGACTTAAACGTTGGCAGATTTGCGTGTAAAATAAGTCGAATAAGTTGGGTTTACGTGTTGAAGGTGCAGCTGATAAGGACGAGAAGGATTTCGGCAATCTTTGGATTAGATCCTGCGTAGGGGATGCAGTGAGCTTTTGCTCTTTGATGTGGGACGTCTGAGTCGAGTGTAGGTTTTTGATGAGACAATGAACAGGGGCAAAAATGAGCTCTGATCTTACACCTTCCTCTAAATGTGACAGTGTGTGTGTTTTTGGACAAAGTACTGTCGCTAAGTGATATCTGTATCGGGGTTGTATTATCAAGACTAGGGATGAAGGTCACTAAGCTAGTAAACAAAGGGGAAGGTTGGTGTGGTCTGGTGCGCCCATCCAGGTGGGCAAAACTAATGCTGTAAGATTCCTCAGCATCTTCTCAGATGCACTAGAGAAATCCTCTTTGCTCTTAGTCCTAAAGCACCTTGCAAAGTCGAGGTGGCTTGCAACGGATTGTCTTAATCTGTCCTTTTTGTAAAGAAAAGGGTAAGCCAGGCAGAATGTCAGTCTATATCAGTCAAAAACCAATTGGTTACAAGGATTTTTTTTAGCAAGTAGTTGCAACGAACTTTTTTGAAAACCCTTAACATGCTGACACCAAAGCGCAGCACAAACGCACACAGCCCAGGTAATTTAATGTGTAATCATATGTGTGATTAATCCCCATGTTATGAGGAGGCCAATGCAATTTTTATGGCCCATCCAGAGGTCAGATATCTTTTCTGCTGCACTCAGGGCTTTCAGAGAGGCTTAGTGGTATGTAAATGAGAATGCTGTGGCTCTAAAGCGCAGCCAGTTGCATTAGATTAGGTGTTAAAAAAATTGTCCCCTATCTGAGTGGCTTAGGCTGGTGGTCGAAAACTCATTACGACGATCGAATCCCAGACAAGGAGTGAGTCATTTCTTGGCATCGCTCAGGTGCTTAAAAATCCAAGGATGTACAATTTCATCCCACACTTGCCCTGCTTATCGGGCAAGTGGACTTTGCCTTGCTAACATTTCCTTCTGTGTCTGAGTTGGCTCTAATAAGGCAATTATTCCTGTCATGAAAAAACGTGAGAGGACAATCGTGTGAGAAGAAATAAATTGATAGGTAAACTTAAGGATGAAACAATAAGAACTCACTTGCAAATGGTGGTTTTTAACATGTAATTGTAGATAAGAATACCTGGTTACTGTAATTTCAAAGCTGCGTGTACATCTTTTAGAATGAGTTTTGTTGTTTTATGTTTATTTAGCAATTATGCTGATATTCATGACTATGGTTGCAAATTTGCTCTTAATTTGTTCACTCAAAGTGTTCATGGACAGGATTTGACTGTTCCAAAATGGTGGACAACTTACTTATAGGGCCTATAGAAAGATAGCAGGAAACATCTTTGCATTTCTATGTGTGTGGTATAACAGTGCAAAAATTAAACACATACATTTATTATATTTTTGTATAAAATCCACAATCACAAAAGAAAGGTGTGTTAATAGCACAAATATATGTTTTTCTAGGACCTATTTACTATTTACTTACAACTCTAATAGCTAATACTATAAACTCCAGCACTGATTTTTTAAATTGTGGAAACACTTATAAGGGAACTGCAAAAGGTTTCAAGAGTTTCATCCTTGGAAGCTTAAGGGAGACTCACTTCCTGTTGACAGGTTGGTTCAGGCGGCTGGGAGGGGGGGCAGTGAAGCGTGCAGAGGTGCAGTTACCTTAGGCAGCTGCATACAAACTCGCTCTGGACCACACAGAGAGATGCCAATCTAGTTTTTCTTCCCAATCCCTCTGCTGATCTAGGGTTAACCTGAAGATAAATGCATATAGAGATAACACGCAGGTTTACTCAGGGGAGGTAACACTGTCATGCGTTACACAGTGGAGTTGAAGCATGCCACTCTTAAAGACGCTCCTGGAAAATGTGGCGGTTGCATCAATGGCAAACATTTAATGTATACTTGTCTGCTCAAGTACAGAGAGTACATCGAGTTGTACCTTCATGCAATGAACTTTGAGTCACAAGTGGGCTAAAATTAATCTGAGGCCAGAAAAAAATGTAGCCTTCTCAATTTTATGTTTGGAATTTGCAAGCGGTTTTACGTCTTTAACCAGCTCAAGATTTATTTAATTCCATTAGGGGATATAGTGTCCAGAACTGTAGAAATAGTAGATATAGGGTGCGAGTGTGCTGAGGGTTTGACTCTCAGGGGCCAGTTTGGGTATGGGTTTGGCTAGGTGGGAACTAGGACTGCTTGCCTGTCAGAGCTGAACGTTTTGCACGGCTAAGTGCACCTAACAGAAGCGGGAGGTTAACCCTGCTGACAGGTTGGAGCAATCCGAGCATATCAGCTCTAATCCAGCAAGACCTTAACCAACCCACACACATAGAAAAACAAACTGGAAAGTCTTGTGTTTTGCGAACCTATATTCAAACACTATAGGCTAGGCTATATCACTGATATAAGTTCATCTTGAAATGATTATATTTAGGAGATTCATATACTGACAGTTTTAATTTTAAATGTTGACTGTAATTATATGATGTAGGCAATTTATATACTGTTGCTAAAATTTTAAAATTGTACTGAGACCACATAAACCATTATACAACTATATTTACCATTATTCCACACTAAACTACAGCTACAAACCTCATGTACATGTTGCATAAACAATATAATATTTCCTGTCTTTGTTAGTAAGCAAAAAAACAAACAATTGCATTAATTTTCAAAACTGCATAATTTATCTTGCTGAACATTATATGTATAAATGTTACTATTGATGCCTGGCATTGTTTTTCAACTGATATACTGGACTGTAAAAAATACAAAAAATTGGTTTCAAATAATGTAAATATTTCTAATGATGCCTGGCATTGTTTTTTAACTGATATACTGGACTGCATAAAAAATAAAAAATTTCATCGCAAAAACTGTACATGTATAAATGTCATATTTCTAGGTTTGCATGTAGAAAATTTCACAGGACATAAAGGCAAGATAATATAATTTCACTCCTGAATGGGTTATAAGGATAAAGAAAAGTAATTATACAAAAATAAAGACGTATAAAGAAAACAAGTACTGTGTTATAAAATGTCTATCTCTATTAAAGCTGCAATCAGTAGTTTTTGCCTCTAAATCACCGTCTCTGTCATTCCAAACAAAAGTAAATGCACTAACAAATACTGACACACACAGAGAGCAAAAGTCTTCAAATCTTTTCCACAGAAGATTTTATCATGCAATCGTGTTGTTTCTTCAGGTGCTCCGTGCTGCTACAGCAAGTTGGCCCATGCATGCCTGCAGCTCTCTCGTCTTCAGACGTACCCAGCAAATGTGTGTGTGTGACTTTGATCTACCCACCTTTGAATTTCAGGAATGGTGGCTCTACCGTATCCTGGCTGCATGTCCCAAACAAACATCCAACCGCCCCCTCCTTTCGGACCAAGTGCACCAATGAAGAGCAACCAAGACATCTAGCAAGATGTTTATCATCCTCCCCCATGAAGACTGCCACTCAAATCAGGTGGCAATCAGGACTGAACTCCAGCAATCATTGACGCGAACGAAAGTCATTACAGAGTTTGGAGTGGAATGTAATATAAAATTACCAAATAGCTGCAATTTTAACATTTACAGTTCGTTCAACCACACGACAGCTTACGTTGGATTGAAAAGTCAGTTCTAGTGTGTTGAACAGGCAGAATTGTTCCAGCTATGTGTACAACTTCATTTGTGCAAAACTACAAATTAAACAAAATAATCGCGCTGCATTATGGATTTTTTTACATTTATGCATTCGGATTATGCAATTTTATCGGTCTTCCTTAGGAATCAAACCCACAGTCTTTTGCAGTGTTAACACAGCACTCACAGATGCCCTTTGGAGTAAAATGTTTACTAAATGTACATTAGATTTGGACACTAGACAGGCCTGTAAGCCAAAAGGAAACTAGACATCAAATAACACAGCTGCAACAATAGGAAATCTCTCCACCCGTGTGTCTATATCACTCATTCATGCATGAACGCAAACAAAAAAAACTGTTTGTCAAAGAAACTCTAAGCTTTGAGCTGCAAGGATTCCCATAGTAAAAGTGTACACACGCCTATTGTGTTATCTTTGTCATAGTGCGAGCAGGCAGCTGCATATATTTCCTTTATAACTTTTACCCTTCTCACCTGGGTGGGCCCTGTCTGGATCTTCTGTTTGGATTAGGGCGACGATTAACGAAACAAAAACACATTAAACCAGAATCGAGTAGCAATTGTTAGCTCGGCTCGATTCACAGGCGAAGAATGGCAGCGCACTTCCTTTTCATGTTCTTTCGGTGGACCCACCAAACAAACAGGTAGTCTGCATAGAGGTAAAGTAACGTCAGGCTTTAAGCTGTGTCTCTCACTAGGAGTATTGTGTGTTTACTGCAGGCGATTGTGGGCTTTCCTGTCTAGCTGTGCAGTAGTACGCTGCAGGCATGGGGAGCGGCAACTGCTGCACTTGGACAAATCGCATTTCATCGCTTATAATTTTCATTTATTGTTGGGTATTGTCTGGACCGGTGACAGAAGTGGTTTTTCAGAATGGAAAGCATTCATAAAGAGAGGATGTGGCATAAACTTCAATAAACAAGTCTCCTCCTTAAAGGGAAATATCTCTGAACTGTACAAAGTGCTGCCATTTGATACAATTTAATCTTGTTTTTTCCTTTATAACATGTCATCGGGGTAGTACTATGAACGTTGTTCCAAGTCATCAGTATTTTTTGCAATGGCCCTACTGCACTGACCATATAGTAAATGTAAAAAGTTGTGAAACATTATTAATTTATTAACAACACACATGGTTGAACACATCTCAACCCCTATACATACAAGATTCCCAACCAAGGGCACACAAAGAGTACTTTGGTTTTGGAAACATATGAATCAGAAAATTGAAAAAATATGAGTGCTGTCAAATAAAATTTCATTTCAATGTATTAACATGTTTCATTGCTTTGTAAGGAAATACAGTCCTGGCATTTATAAAGGAGTCTTACCGGTGGATCTTTAACCTGATAAATGTGACTGCACATATCCGAACTACATTTTTTAACTGAATGTAAATGAAAATGTGTCAAATATTTATTTAATATAAAGTACCTTTCCATCAATGTATAGTTTGTCATGATTAGAATTTAACTATAAAAATACTAAAGTAAATAGTGAAATAACCTAAATGTTCCAGTGTGGAACGGTGACAATTAACAGGTTAAGTATATCTATAGAGTGTATGTTGATGGTTATTATGTTGTTTTTGCTCTCCGGGTTAAAATGCTCCTGTCTGGAATTTGTCATTCAGTCAAAACATTAGCATGCGATTTGCTCTGCACCTCAAGACATGCACTTTTCAGGACGTAAGGGGGAGTGGTGAAACTTTTCAAAACACACAATGTAAGGCTTAACTCGGTATCCTTTATAACAACTACAGCACACCTGTTCACAGAGAGAAATGGTGAGATACAGGAAGACAAGTTCTCACACTTGTCTTAGGGCTATACCTTCTGTAATTATTCACTGTTTAGCGAACAGCCGTGCCATTTTGATTGCTTTCCGAAACTTAAGCTGTGCAAATGATACATCTTTGCGCGGTCGGGTTCCTAAAGTACATGGTGAAGAGGACTTTGTCTCTTCATGTAATCTCAACACCGGCTATCACAGAAAGATCAACACTTTGAGATTTTGTTTGCTTGGGCTCAACAGCAAACTAGCCACAGCACAGCCCAAACCAGAACAAGAGCACACAAACACATGGGCTAAACAAGCTGGAGCTTGCTGGAGGGAGACTGTTTGTGAAAGTCAGGAGCATTACAGGTTTATCTAAGGTGTGGTCCACCTTAAGCATTGGTAATTATCCAGGATACGACAGCTGGGGACTGCCAGAGCTGCACTGCTTTCACTTAACCCATGACTGACATATGGGCATAGATTATAAGACTGGGGTTAGTTTGTTTGTGCAAAAAGTTTTTTTTTACTTTTCTTGTTTCATAACATTAAATGTTCTAAATACATCCAGAGTAACCATAGCTTCAGATAAAATACCATATTTACTACGGTTAATATGTGTAGTGTAAATTAAAATAGGATCCTTTTCTGTGCTTAAGATTTGTTCATCATTAAATTGTTTTTAATCACAGTGTTGGCTACTATTAAGTCACCCCAGTAATCAAACTGCAACACAATCACTTGCTGACGGAAGTGCATCACTTGCTGATGTACACTCTTAAAAATAAAGGAACCAGTTCCATAAAGAACCTTTAACATCCAAAGAACCTTTCTGTTTCAGGTTCTTTGAGGAACTAAAAATGGTTCTTCTATGGCATCGCTATCTTCTAAAGCACCTTTTGTTAAAGAGTGTAAGTGATGTAAACAAATCAAATAAAAGGCATTAAAATCATGTCTCACGTGTATTCTTTTAACATCACGGTGGACAAATGTATTATCAGAAATCAAACTGGTTTGTTTTTTTCCCAAAACGTTTTGTTACAATAATATATTTGAAGATATATTTTCAATTTTGGGACAGGTGCAGCTTCAAAAGAAACTAAAATGATGTTTGCTCACAAATAATCACATTTTCATAGGAGGAATGTGAAAAATAATTTGAAACCGTTGTGAATGTAACATTTCTTACCAAAATACATCCACCTACAGTATAAGGACATGCAATACTCTAATAAAAAAATATTTGAAGTTTACAGTAGTTTTTTTATGCAGATTTTTACGCAGAAGATCAGTCTTGATATCACAACAGGCCACCCATAAGAGTGTATAACTATAATGGATTAAAAAATAGTGAAATGGTGCAAAATCAATTAATTGATATTGTTAAACATTTCAAGGAAATTAATCTTATCATCTTTTTCTCATAATACATTTGCTGTAGAGCTTGACTGAACCACAAACAATAAAGTCAACAAAAAAATATCAAACCTCTTCTATAAAATGATCTGCCAAATTATGTTTGATGATTTGTTTGTGCCACCTTCAAACCAGACCTTGCTTTAAAAAAACTGTATTGTTTTCCCTACTTTCATCTTCTATTCCCAGTTTTATTTTTTGCTTGTTCATGAACTAATGATGTCATTTGATTGACCTTATCTGAGTGTTAGCAGGAGATTGTCACTGTTCCCTTGTTCAAAGACCAACTCCTGTTTTGCAGAGCTCTGTTACGACTCTGGCCTTTTTATTTGTATTCATTATAACTTAGTTACTTACAAAACAAAAAGAAATATAGAGTGCCCAACAAAATGGAAAAGCTAAAGCTAACCTTCCTGAAAGAAAGAGTTTATAAAGTACCAAACATTAATATTTTAGTTTACTTAGCTAAGTGTTACCTTAATGAAGATAAATTCATATAATCAAACTACACAACAATCAAATTACACAATTTTAATCTATACCTAGTACTAGCTGATGTTTTTGCTATTTTCCCACCAAAAAGGATGTCATGTCCTGGAGGACGATGCTGTTAAGGATTTAAAGGGATATTTCAAAAGACATGATGGACATTTTGAACGACAAAACAAAACTATTTAAAATATATAAAATAGGTACATGTGCTACATCTAAGAAATAACACTTTGCATTTATTTATCCTCTCTTCTGACTGCAGAAAACTTACCATGGAATTTAAGCAAAGAAGCTTTCACTTAATATTACTACTAGTCATAAACTCTCATTAACAACAACCATTAGCATAAGCTCAGAAAAGGATATTGATGTTTTACACTTTCAGCTTGATTAAGGCCGGAGCTAAACTTCAGACTCCTTTGAAATGTGTGAGTACAAACAAATAATCAGAACGTGGGAATGATTTCACTCTCAGTGGAGATACTGGTGGCGTGGTGATCCCACAGCATGTTTGCAAAAGTGTAATTAGATTATTTATATCGCCTGTCTGTGCTAACCTGATTAGCACAAATACCTAGGTGACTAGTTAACTTCCTGTTAGCCCGCAATAAGCTTTTGCTCATGTTAGCCTATTAGCGCTAAAGCTGGGTATTAGCAAGCTATGATTGGTTTGTCCATCAGTGTAAGTGCTTGCGGATGCCTGCTGTCACTAAACAGGCTAGTGTGTCAGACCAACGAAAATGTAAACCCTATAATCCAGTGTTATAAGTATGAATAATGACTAATACTGTATTAGTTCAATCAGCTGCTATCACTGTTACCTTAAAGAGGATCATTAAGGCATACTGCATATTAGCACTTATCTTGAACATACTATGATTAAAACTACTTTTAAATGTGGTAATCACAAAGTGTCTAAGTAGCTGCTCAGGGGACAACTGTGCTATATTTTGCTTAATGCTGCGTAGTTTAGTATAATGTACAAGCACAAACATAGCAGTCACTTTATCTGTTCGAAAGGAACACAGAACCTTCCCTGCCGCAAAGCGCAGAGGAATAAAATGTTTCACGCTTGCCCTTCATTACTTTGGTTCTTTAGGAGGGAATACACTCAGGGGGGGAACCGACGGGAGTGGGAGCCGAGATGAAAGAAACAGTGTTTTAGAGCTAAAGGAGAAGACAAACTCAGAGGACACATATGAAACCTAAAGATACACAAGGAATTTTAATGAGAAACTGTCTATCTTTTAGCAAAACTGAGACATACTCAGTTCATGAATCTTGATGTGGTTCACCATCACCAGTGCAGACTCTTCTTGGCAGAGAGGAGTTTAGGTAAGAAGATGAAATGGTCCACCTTAAACAAGACGACAATTCCAGTGGGATCATAGTATTGGCACTGGATGGGAGAGGCTTGTGACAAAGTCCAAGGCAATTTGGGAACAGGGGTGGAGAAGAGTCTGGGAGAAAGCTGATGGCAAAGTAATAGGGTCGGTGGAAAGGGAGAGATATGGCATGTGGTATTCCACTGGAATTCTGACCAGATAAGCCACCTCCTCCTGCATCAAAGCACCTAGACAATGCTCAAGACAAAAAAGACTTCAAGGCGGGATTCTGGGACTGGCTAATGTAGGGTTTGTCTTACTAGCTATATGTGCCCCAGCAGTAAAGCAGGGAGTCTCAAGCATGTCAAACCCAATTTTTACAGTGGTGTAATGTGGATGATGAGGGTCCGGGCAATAAGAGATTCCATCAACAGGGTTATAGAAAGTCTCCCACCTTGCCACCAGAAAGGGACTTGATGAAGTTGTCCACCAGAACCAAAAGGCTGTGAAATAGCCTAGGTGACCGCAAAGCAGATACAGACCCATGTTGATCCATTGCTATATCCCACCTACATAAGCTCAGACTCAGGTTCAGACAAGGTAAGTGCGGCTAGCCAATGCCTGCATGCGAAGAGGTAAAGCAAGCAGGCCAGTCACCTGGCAGTGGCACACAGCCAGCGTCAACGTGGATGGCCAGGTTCACCAGGTTGTCAAACTGGGGAGGTAGATTAAGGGTCATAATCTTGTCCTGAGACTTATCCAAGAGCCCAGGCCAGAAGCAATCCCAAAGGTCCACTTTATTTCATCATCAAAGGCTTTCTTGTAGCTCAGTGGTTAGAGCATCGTGCTAGCAACGCCAAAACGTGATGTGTTTGATCCCAGGGATTCCACATATTCAGAAACTAATTTATAGTATAATGCAAAATAAGTAGCTTTGGATAAAAGTGTCTGCCAAATGCATAAATGTAATAAGTGT
Organism: Beaufortia kweichowensis; assembly: GCA_019155185.1. Classification (NCBI taxonomy): domain Eukaryota; kingdom Metazoa; phylum Chordata; class Actinopteri; order Cypriniformes; family Gastromyzontidae; genus Beaufortia; species Beaufortia kweichowensis. The sequence continues at coordinate 9,406,666 of CM032818.1, read as the reverse complement.
AAAACAAGAGGCCACCAATGGCCACCACATCCCGTCTTGAAGGTCTCAAACTTTACACAGAAGGGGAACTGTGCATATCACATAATTCTGCATACTATATATGGATGAATCTCAAAAAACTTGTTTAGTCGCCATGTCACAACTCCTTAAACCCTAAATGAACAAGAAAAGAAAAAACTTAAGCCTATTTTTGTCATAAAATCTGAAATCTGATTGAAAACAGTCATTGCTTTTGCAATCTTGTTTGGTGTTTAACAAAAGCATCACACATCGATAACTAGATCAATATTTTAATATTTTCTCCAATGTAAACATTTTATCTTTTAAATATCACTACTAACAGCTTATCTACAATGACGGTACAAAAACTCCCCTAAATAGTTTGATCAATGCCTTTTGTCTATACTAGAATTTCATTTAAGTAATAAATGATAACTCCAGCAAGCAGCTCCACTGCTATCCGAGCCTGTGTCCGGGAATGAAACCAGAGTATTTTGTTTCTCTTCTGTCGACTGTAATTTTGTTTTGATATCCACCTGCTGTCACTACCCTTGTGCATGATCCTTTACATGTGCTGCAAAAGTGTCGGGAGGGGGATAATGGCTTCCCAGACCACATGTAAATACAACCACCACAATGAAAAGATGAGAAGCAGAGAAACACAGAAGTGCAATTTGCCTCAACAGAACCACAAGTGCCTTTCTAGTGAATAATACATTCTCCATCCCAGAGTGCCCATTTGCTTCCTGAGCTTTCTTGTTATTACCAAAGAAGAAACATTAGGGCCATCTGAGAATGATGCGGGCCCTAGTCGGCGCAGGATAGCCCTGGCTTCAGTGCACAAGCATTGCTGTCTCCAGAGACTGGGAGCTGAGAGGATTAAATGGATGGTATATCAGTACAAAATTCAGATCAAAAGGCTAAGTTGGGCCGGTTAAAGGGTTGTGGCCCTGAAGACCAAAGGGATTTCAAAGCCTCCTCGTTTAACAGAAGCCCTTTTTTATCAGCTGCCACCCATCGTATTGGATGTTAGAGCATAAAAAATGGTCATAGAAAGAGCTTTGTTTTAAGCTTGTATTCTCTGGTTCTTATGATAGATGTCATAAATTCATAACCATATCCATAAATTATAACACATATGCCTGGGCTATGTTGAATTTTTAAGTAATTTTATTATAATCTGGTAATATATATCTAGTATCTAAATTATAGCATTTTTATCAGATCATCTAACATAATAGTGGGATCGGGATACCATAAATTACACTAGATTGTTATATTTGTTTTTCAATTTATGCTTTTGGTAAAGTTGTTCATGTGTGTGTCCAAGGTGTTGCTATGTTGCTTTCTAGGATTTTTTTACACAGACTTACAGAAGTCACGCATTTTATTTGCACTACCTGTACAATTTAAGGGAACATTTGTGGTACAAATGGTGTTCCATAAATTACATGCAGAAATACAGTAGGGTACATGTAATGCATAAATCACAAACCCCAATTAAGAGAATTATTAATGCTTGCCTTAGTAGGCATTGTGTCTTATGTGTTATGCATATATAGATAGAAAATCCTGAGATTAAAAATAGATTAAAACAGAGATTTATTTGATTGTTTGTATAGAGAACTATCGCTCTAGCCCCCGGCTCATGTTGTTGTTCATGTCTGACCTGCAGGTCACCTGCTAATCCTGTTAATGTCAAAGACAAGAAGTGAGGGGATGTTTTTGGAGCTTTTTCACTTGTATCCTCCATTTGCAATACTTGGAACGATTTGAACTACTTCTTATGTGGTTTGCAATGACAAAAAGTAGTTGGCTTAAAAGCACAAATTTAGTTCTATTCAGGAGATCCATAATACTTTAAACAAAGCATTATTAAAAATGGAATCATAAGTGATTAACAATTCTGTTTCTGTTTTGATTTCACTATTGTGATTAGACATTAAAAATGTTTTTGTTCTTGTAAGTTTAAAAGGAATAGTTCACACTAAGATAAAAATTCTGTCATCATTTATTCACCCTCATGCCATTCAAAATTTGTATATGACTTTTTCTTCTGTGTAACGCAAAGATATTTTGCGTAAGATATTCTTAGTGGTTGTGTGTCCAGAGATAATTTACATTTTTTTTGGCCTATGATCTGAATAATATTTTGTGACATGCATTCTCCTGTTCAATTTAGACTTTGAACAAAAGAATGAGACAAATCTTTTCACTTCCAAGACATATATTAATTAATATATTATGATGGCTGTATGTGCTTTTTTGAGGGACAGCAACCTCTTCACTTGAGAGTTTTAGTTTTTGAGCGAATTATTCCTTTAAAATACCATTTTGCAGTGATATCCCAGTCACCAGAAATTGCACCAAATGATTTAACCCATGATTAAATGCAACTAGTGGGAACAGTTCTCTGCTGCTTCTAATACAGCTATGCAAATCTGTTTCCCAGTCTCTTCAATATGGCACAAACCCTTATCACCACTGATTCTGGATTTGTTTCAGTGTTGGATTAAAATGTTTATCAATTATCACTCCCATCAGCATGAGCACTCCATTCCCTCTCCCGCTAATTGAATCATTGAATAATTTCTGCTTCCTTAGGAGATGCGGCCGTTTGCAAACAGTGCCATCCCATCCCCTCCGGAGCCTTCTCGATTGCCAGATATGTTTATTAATTTTCCCGACCCCCGGTGTTTGGAGGCTTCACAGAGAACTGTCACATGCGCCCATCTCACCAGGAAATTGCTCTATTACAGATAAACGGGAGTGCAGGGGTGGACCAGAGAGGGGGGAAAATTATAAAAAATTAAGAGCTCCCCTGCTGAGAAAATGTGTTGCAACCTTGGATGGGGGAGTTGTGCGGAAAAGATGTAGGGGGTGAAAACACGACGAAACAAATGCTGTTATTGAATTGTTATGAGTAGGGCAACGCTGTGACTGTGAACGTTGAAGTTCAGAGGTGAAGAAACATATGCATACAAGCGGATCATTTGAGATGTGATCTGCAGGTGTGATGGAGTTAAAGTGTTGTGATTCATTACTTATTATTCAGTATATTCAGGTTTTCCATATTATATTAATTCATGCATTCATTTATTTAAGATTTTCCATTCTATATTATCATGTTTTCATTTATATTCTATCTGTCTGTCTACCTACTGTATCTATTAAATACTGTATCTATCCAACCATCAAACCATATACTCAACCCATCCACCCACCCTACAATTCCAATCCATCCGATCTAAATGCACAAAAATCTATCACATACACGAAATCTAACTTAGAGTAAACTCCAAACGTATCTCCTGACATAGTAACATCATGCTTGAGAAATCTCCTGGAGTTAATCAGCTGTGACCGCTGCACTGATGGCCGTGATGATGGTGATGATGATACTCTTTCGGAGTACTTAGAAGAGGAATGTATCCCAGCAATCAAAGCTCTCAGTCGAGTGTGGTGAGACTGTCAGCACAGGCTTATTTGACTAAGTATTGCTTTAGTGACTTGAGCCAATGGAGCTCATAGTTCAGGTGGACAAAGTACCGCTATATTCTTCTAAACTCTTCTCAGAGATCAGATACGCATTATAAAACTGGGGTTAATAACTGTAATTACAACAACCTCAGATCCGCACAGGAGTTGCCGACACCTTTTTAACATCCAGTCGATCTTTTCAAATTCAATCAAGATTCGTCTTTAGGAAACCAGACCCTCTAAAAGTGAAGGAACAGGCCCATCAGTAATTGCTTTTGAAATTGTTTCAGGATTGTGATTTTATAATGTGAATCTGTCTGTCCGTCTCTCTCTCTTTATTTCTCCCACCGGACTTGAATTGAAAAAATGAAGATGAATATATCAATCAGATATACCCAAGAACCCTCAGAGAATTTGAAAACGAGGTTTACTTTATATTGTTGGCTTGTTTCAACTTATGGTTGGGACAAATATTACAGTTTGGGTTTCTATCCAACCAGGGTTAAATAACATTTTTAGAGTCATGTGATGCTATTGTTTTAATATTTTATTACTTTCCTTATGGATCTCATGAACCAATGAACACTCTTGGCCTACTGTTATGGCCACATAACACTTTTAGCAAGTTGTACACAATAAATAAACAAAACTTTAATGCAAACCTGAATAATGGCTTTCTTTTAATCTAATAGACACTGTTTATATAAAAAACTGAGCACTGAACAGAAAAACATTCACCTGCATATAAAGATTACCAGGTGATCTGAGACAAAGCGAGAGAGAGAGAAAGTGGGCGTGTTTGAAAAAAATCTGTGCAACTTCTACCCATAAGCCATATTTCTAACAGTATATGAGAGAGAAGATCAGTGGTTTAAGATGGAGCAGGCTCCTGGTGCTGCGAGGACTTCGACTCAGATATGTAATTTTAAGGGAAAAGCCGAGTAATAGGAAGAACGTCTCACATCAGAAACCTCCTATCGCGAGGCTGTGAAATTTGCATCTTCTGTGTCTTGGATCCAATTCATCACCACTTTAGAATGTCCTGTAGATACATTCTTCAATTATTTTTCCCTCTTTAATGTGCCAACAGTAAATCAATATTTAGTCAACCAATGTAATTGCTCCCTGTGAAATAAAACACATTCGATAGTATGAAAAAATCAAAGAGGAGAGATAAATTGTCCCCAGGCCCCATGGAAATTTCCATATTTTGCTGTACACTAAAGGGCTGCTTCGACAATTTGACACAACAGTTACACCTGCTGAATCTTGGTTTTAAGACAAGCACACTATAGAAGCACACCATCTAATATAAGATATGTAAGATTTAAATGCTGAAAATAGGCTAAATATTAACAAATCTTCTATTTAAAAACTTCTCCCATAAACAATAGCATACTGTACATGAAGTATATAGTTATACATATATATATTTTTTAAATTTAACTTAATACAATTATTTTTACATATATAAAAAAATATTTCTATAAAAATATTTAAATATTCTCACCATGAGAATAAAATAATTCCAGTGAGCAGCAGTCCTATATGTAAAAAAGGTCACCAGAATTGAACAATAGAGGACAAAAGAAATGTTACTTCACTAAAATAATCTGTTGGATTGACATAAAAAATATGTACAGCGGTTGCTCACAATAATGTTATTTTTACCCAGCATATTTAATCTATGTTCACAGTTCCCAATTTATGTTTATTAAACAAACATGATTGTTATATATGAAATGTGGATTTTTAATTTCGGATTAAAGTTCTCAACTCTGTAACATACATTTTTCATTTGTTTTTTACAAGATATTAAGTTAACAGAGTTTAAAAGAAATGTAAATTAAAAACATTATCCTCTTACATCTTAAACACAAATACCGCTTTGATAACCACAAAACTCAAAAATATCAAAAACTCCTCTAAATCTCAAAGACAAATGAATATTAAGCATTAACATGTCTTTCTCTTTACTGAAAAACACGTAAAACAACACTCTCTGAATGCAGTCTTGTGCAAAACACGAGAACTGGAAATCCTCTGACCAGTTTTTGACCTCAATTTATTTGAACACAGCATAAATCATTCATGAAGTCCCAACTTGAATGGATAGTTTGATGAATGAACATAAAAAATTTCATAAATTATGTTGAATTAACTTGTTTCAATTAAGTACATCAGACAAGTAGCAAAATGTCTTTTTCACAGTGTTGGTTAGATGGTTGTTTATCAAAATATAACATGGATTAATCCTGTCTCGTATCAACAGTTGGTGATGATGGTGTAACACTCACTTTAACCAACTAAACATAATTTAAACACCACAGCCTGAGTATTGTTGCTCACCATCTCTTAAGCCCACACGGTATACATCTTCTTCATGCAGCAGGACAAAATGTATGTCACAAATCTCAGACCATCTCAAACTGGTTTCTTCAAGACCACAATGAATCCACTACTAGTACAATGTACTATAAAAAAGTTGCCAGTATGATTACAATACATCAGTTTTATTTCAACTTTATTTCCAAAACTATTTCATAAGCTTCCAATAAACTGCACGCCTTTCTTTGCATTTCCTTCCACATTTTTCTCTATGAGAAACAAGCCTGTGAAAAAACAGCAGGGAGGAAGGTTTCGTTCGGTGAGGGATCTCACTTATCCAGTTTCTTGGGTGCAGAGCGCTTTGCTGTCTGGCAGACAGCTCAGGTAGTTTTGTTGGGCCCGAGTCTGCAAAGTGATGCCAAGAAACCTAATCCTATTAATAAAACAAAAATCAAAGCAAACACGACAGTGCTAACCTCTGTGCGCCCTCCTGGCTCAACCCAAACTCGCAGTGGAATCTTAAAAGCCAGTCCTGAACAAGCTCCGATGGAGCGTTTCCAAAACTTTGCGTGCCGTGGAGAGTCCCAGGTGAGCAGTGCAGAGTTTGATGTGTCACACACAAACACACACCTAACAGACATGTGCTAGTGTGTGCCTATAAATGCAAGCCAGCACAAAAAACTTGGAAAATAAGAAACATGGCTACATGAATTTGCCATGTGTGCATAATATAATGCATCAACTTAAGAGGAATATTTTATAAATCTATTGATTTCTACAGTCTTTCGTTCCTATACAGCGACTATATTTGAAATACCACACACAAACAGCACTAATCCTTGCGGTAAAAGATCAGACATTTTCATGTCAGGCTCTTTCAAAAGTGTGCAAACAAATCCAGTTGAAACAAGTCAAGTTCAACACAAATGACTACTCGCGTTGCTAAATAGAGTACATTTGAAAAGGTAAGCCAGGCCTAATGATGTAAACTCGCCCCTCCTCTGCTATCAGCTTCAACTTCTTGAAATAGTTCAGGGTAGATAGATAAAGCTTATCTCCCTGTCTGTTATGTACTCGCTGACCGGAGTGAAAACACAGGAATGTTTCGGCAAATTTCACTTGTTGAAATGCAATGACAGTATGGACAGAGCCAAATTATCTTAACTGATGAACAAAAATGCCTAAGAAACAGTAGGTCAAGTGATGTAGACACATATAGATTGTTTTAACAACAGAAAGAAATAATACTACCTGGTCCAAACTTAACTTCCGGTAGACTTCCGCTAGCCCGACTAATAAACAAACACCGACCGGAAGTTAAATTCTGGCCAGGCGTGTGTCCAGTGAAACCATCTATAGGCATGAATAGGCATAAAGGCATAGATTATTAAGGCATAAAATGGACATGACATGTAGACCTGTAAACAAGCTGTTATATTAATATTGGTCAGTCACTACTAATAAGTATAAAAATCAATCGTTTTAAACATTTTAGTAATTTTGCAAATAATGAAAAATACTGTGCCTTAAAGGAAGACTTTGGATTATTTTCTTAACCTTACTTATGGTTTGTTTAAAATAGATATGGCTTTGTAGTTTGTATGCCGTTCTTTTACATGTTTTATGATTGTTTCACCAATTAGCCTCATTTTTTTAAATCCTAAATTAAGTGTTGGGTATTGCATTTGGGATTTTGAACTGGAAGATCACAATTTGTATGAGAATAGACACATTAAAGGGATAGTTCACCCAAAAATAAAAATTATGTCTTCATTTTTTCAACCTCATGTCATTCACCCTGTATATGACTCTTTCTTTTGTGGAACACATTTTGCAAAACGCTGGTTACCGGCACCCATTGACTTCCATTGTACCTTGTGTCCATACTATGAAAGTGAATGTTTTTTCATTTTGCGTTTTGCAGAATATTTTCTTCTGTGTTCTGCTGAAGCAAGAAAGTCATACAGGTTTGACATGACATGAGGGTGAGTAAATATATTATTAATAATATTATTTTTGGGTGAACTATCCCTTTAATAAACACGCTGAGGACCGTGTGATATTAAGTCTGCTTAAAGAACAGATGAAGGACATAAGGCCCTGTGGTGGATGACTTGGTGACGTAGTAATATGGTCATTCATACTGGGCATTTAAAAAAAAACATCATTCATTATCAAGAACTGTTGTTGATAAAGAACTGTTGATCATTTATTATAAGACTTTAAGATATTACTGTCTTGTCTATTAGAACAAAACAAATGAAGGCCTCTTTTGAGTCTATGGCCATTAGCTTGTTTGAACTCTTCACAGTTAGATTCATTCCATAATTATTAAATGCATTGTGTACTGTTCCTGTGTATTTGTAATTTGTTATTGCTGGATGTGAGCTTGCACCTGGCTGTAAACTTTGTTTTTCCTTAACTGGAACAATGAAAAGAAAACAATAAAACAAAAAGATTATCAGTAAACAAAGAGTTAATTTTTGGTCTAATAGACCAAAATATTGTATGGCCTCATAATAACCAACTTCTGTAGTTCTTTTGACCTTTGTGTTCAGTTTGATATCTTGTGATCAGTCCGAACTATTTATCTTTAATAAATGTCATATAAACTCAACATTTGTAAAACCATAATATACATTATTTTCAATACAACAATCAACAGTTTCTCCAAACATTCAAACTCATGTTTGCAGTTTAAATATAAACATGAACAGAATATACTTTCTGTTTACATGAATACGTTGTATGTAAGTTCATGAATTACAATGCAGTCTTTTGGGATCTAAGCTACTCTACCCTTCAGCCTTTCTGTTGGCCGAACAACACAAACATTTGGTTAGATCTGCTGTTGTGTCTGTTTCTTCTATTCAAACTAAAGTGAGTAAAGACAACAGTTTACATGTAAACTGTTTCTGGTCCCTAAGATGTTGCGTGGTGGAGAGGACACCTGCTAGAGCACTTTCAGCTGGACGAAAATGAAAAGCATGCGTGAAGGCCGTGAAAATCAGCTTTTGTCTTATCTAATGAATATATCCTTATGGTGAGAAAGAACAGAGGGCTTCGGCCCCGGAGGGGTCCCGCAAATGAATGGCGGCAGCGCGGGGAAGTGTGCCTTTGTGCGAGTAGCTGTATGGGGGAGTCTCCGCATGCGCTGGAGGAAGTAGTAATTAATGTATAGTGACTGACTTTCAATGAATAGGACACTGACAATGGGAAAATGTTAAAGCTGAGTTAGCAGTGAGTAAAAGGGAAAGGGTAAAGTAAAAAAATGGCTGCCACTTTGCAAAGGCCCCATGATCCTCTTTGCCCCCTGCTTTATTACCAGCTGCAATGTTTGTTTTGTGCCTGTTCTGAAAGTATAATAGATCATTTTAGTATTAATTTGCAATATTTCAGCAAGAAACTTTGTCATACTAAAACTAATAGCTCATACTGAACATTCTGTTAATTATTTAAATCTGCAATCTGTAACTTATACCTCTCTATTGCCATCTCTGTTTGAAACATATACTTATCTTTATGTGTGTTAAAATCACATGAAACTTAGTTCTTAGTGAATTAGTTCTAAAGGGAACTTTTTTGCTGATTTACACTTACAAAAAGCAAAACAAATTTCAAATTTACTGTACACTTTCAATATCTCCCAAAGCATAAATGTAGCTAGGGTTCAAATCAGAAAACATTTTAGCTGATTTAAACAAATGTTTAGGTCAAAATAAATAAATGTGTTAGCAAAACCTTGGTTCTTTGTCCTATTTTGGCATTTGAAATAAGTCTCCAATATGTAATATGTACATTTCTGCACTGATATTTGCTCTCCAATGGCGTGTGGGCCTCTTAAAGGGCACGTCTTATCTAGGTGGTGTTTGTCTCCGTGTAATATAAATTGGTTGTTTAACCCCTGTTCGCCATACAAGACAAACACTAAAATAGCTCACGCTACACCTCTAGCTGATTTAATGGGTACGTGGTAATGAAAGCATTAGTTTAGATGCTGATTCATGCAGGTAATGTTGATGAAAGAGGCGGCTGGAAGGCGTTCGGTTATTACTGAAGAGGGAGGGGTGCGAATGACAGCGTATCAATCGCTAATGTGATTGAGCAATGTAAACAGCACTGTATGCAAGGCAAAACAAAGCACTGACTGCGAATGTAATTTTAGATTTCAACATAATTGATTGGTTTTCATGATCTTTTATTTATTATAACAGCGTAAGTGCTATGTAGAGTAAAACATGTAATTGTGACGGTAAATGTCAGTTTCATTGTACATGGTGACAGTAACCTGGAATATGACTTGTAATGTAAAATATTGTACATGATAATATTATGTTAGGCACTGTACAGCTGTACAACAGTGTGTTGTCATTACTTGGGTGTTGGCGTGTGTATGTATACCGGTTGCCCAGGTGTCACTATCTCCTACTCCGGATGAAAGTAGGCTGGGATAGGGGTAATCTTTAGATTAGGAGGCAGAAGGCACATCCTGCAGGATAATCATATTTGTGGCTCAGTCGTATAGGCTCCTGCTAGTTCACAATTAGAAAACAATTAGAATTCATTGGTTTTTGTGTTTCTCAAGACAAAATGTGACCCTGTCGGTGAAAACCAGACTAAAGTCTCAAGATCAAATTATGAGATAACGAGCATCAAGTTTGATTTCACCTATAAATATCCCTATGATTTCAATTTCTAACGTCATTTCTCAGTCAGTATTAAAGATATCAATGTTGTATTTTCACATAATGTTCTTTACATTATTACAGTAGATCACAAAAAATGCCTTTAGCTGGGTTTTACAGGCAGGGTCACAAATATGACATCTTGTTACGAGATGTAAGAACCAATGATTAAATTTAGAGCTCAGATGTGCTAGTGTTGGTTTCAATGTCATTAAATAAGCTCAAAATATTACTAGTATTGTTTTACAAAGTATTGTACTTCAGAAGACATTTATTAACCCACTGGAGTCATTTAAATTACTGGATAATAATGGATGTGAGTTTCTACATTTAGGACCTATATACATAAATGAAGGGGACAGATTCTTCTTTCATAAAAAAAACCTTTGTGTTCAGCTAAAGAAAGGAAGTAATATGCTTTTGGAATGGCTTTAAGGTAAATAAATTATGAGAACATTTTTATTTTTGGGTGGACTTTTTCTTTAATAGATATCAATGTTAAATTCCCACAGAATATTCTTTACATTATGTAGGATAGTTTTATGCAGAAAACAGAAAAATTACAAAAAAATTACAAACTTTTCACAGACTGGGTCACAAATAATTGCAGTAACATTAAAAAAAAATTGTATTAATTTTTTTGTTTATGTTTATTGTTATGAAAATTGGCCAATTATTTCATCTTGAGTCTTATACCTATAATATTAAAGTGGATAGGGAAATAACATAGATGTTCCTCCTGAGGAACGGTGACAGTCAACAGGTAAATCTGTTAACTGTCACCGTTCCTCAGGTTGTTTCACTATTCACTATTCCAAAAATGTAACAGTTAAATCCTAATCTAATAATTAAAAACGATATATTGATGGAAAGGTCTAATACCGATAATGATATGGATAGTCAGCACACCGAAGCTCTAAAAATATCAAATAATTGTATTAATTAAAAGATGGCATGGCAAGGTAAGGTAAATCAGAGAAAATGATCATTAATATCTTAATATGAATACAATGAGGGTACAAAGTGCGGTCCAAGGTTGATGTGACACAGACTGCAGGTACCAAGTGTTTACCATTCAATATTAAAAAGTACTTTCTTTTATCAATTAGCATTAATAACTTTAGCTACTTCCTCTGTTTGCTTGACACAGATACACACTAGCACACAACATCAGATCAAAATGAATTATGTTTATGCTTTTATCCAAAGTGACTTACGATCTATTCAGGCTATACATTTTATTCAGTATGTGTGTTGCCTGGGATACAAAGCAACAATATTTGCATTTCTAACACAATACTTTACCAACTGAGCTACAGGAACACCACATCGTTGTGCGGTCATGATCGACACACTTCATCAACAACAGAAAGACTACCATGCACGACTCGAAAACCCTTTGGCAAAGTAGCAACACAGCGTCAACTTCCGAGTCGAGCAGGGAACACAGCTTAATCACATTTAATTATGTTTCTAACAAAGTATTACATGTATCTCTTTAATTACTGAGAGGAAGTTCAGTTTTATCCTTGAATCAAGTATCTGGGCCAAGATTCATTAACAAGCACTGTCAATCAAGCCCTAAAACAATGCATAATTAAAAAATCAATTTAGTCAAAAAAATGAAAACGGGGACAGACACTGAATCAACAAAAGGAATAGGAGACACTATTAAACACAGGACTGAAAGCTGCGTTTGGGAGATTCTGCATTACTGGCAGCTGTCCTTATGTTTTTTTGTCTTTTTGTAAGCACTACAGTTTTACACAGAAGGATTTTCTATCTCTTTAGCAGACTCTTGCCTTAATGAGCTTGACCTTGTGTAGTATAGGTTGTTGCACAAATATTCAGTCACCTGACAAAAATCTTCTAGATCGCTTTGCACATTATCATAGCACCATTGTGAGTCTCTAGATCAGGGATGGGCAAACTCGGTCCTGGAGAGCCGCTGTCCTGCAAAGTTTAGCTCCAGCTTGCCTCAACACACCTGCTTCAAAGTTTCTTGTATGCCCAATTAGACCTTGATTAGCTGGTTCAGGTGTGTTTAATTGGGGTTGGAACTAAACTCTGCAGGAAAGCGGCCCTCCAGGACCGAGTTTGCCCATCCCTGCTCTAAATTGACAAAAACACACTTTATTTACTTGTTTGTTTATGTGGTTTTGATCGCATGATCGTGCGACATGGATGCTTGCAGGATTACGTCTCAGTATTTCAGCACAACTGCTGAAACTCATGTGTAATGATTTAATATTACCTGTGACATATTTTCAATATGAACTCTTTTTTTAAACTCTTATTTTTAACGCAGACAAATTAGATTTAACCTGTTCCTCAGGAGGAACATCTATGTTATTTCCCTATCCACTTTAATATTTCATAGTTGAATTTTAGTCTAATCATGACAAACCATAAATTGCTGGAGAGGTAAAATACTCAAGATAAAATAATTGCCCAATTTTAATAAAGAAATAAATAATGTTAATGTTAGTTTGTTTTTATAAAAATACATCAAATAAAAGTTTTTGGAAGACTTCAAAATGTTTGAAAAAATATATTATCTAAAAATATAAAAAATGTAGTTCAGATGTGCATTTTATACGTATACTCAATATCTGCTGTGACAGTTATCAGGTTAAAATTCAGTATTGTTTTCTACATTTTGAAGTTTAGTTTGTTTTCTACAGAGATTTTGAAAGTATAGTATAGTATGTAATGCAAGTTACTGCATTACATGCTATTACTAAAAAGTAATCCATTACTTTACTTTTCAATAGAAAAGTAATTTAATTACAGAAATTAGATACTTAGTAATCCATTAAACTCAAAAATAATTGTAAATTATTAAATATGTAACATATGAACTTTATAGTAAAAGCATATAAACATCAGAATATTTGATACTTATAATTCAAATAATCTATAACTGATGGTACCATCAACTAATGGCATTATTGAACTTAATAAAGACATTTTCTTTCACTGGAAAGCAAATCTTTTACAGGGTTTCTTTGACTGCAGAGGAACATTCACTTCATATAGCGCTTATTTTGCTCATTGTATTGTAAAATATTCTTCTACTGTTTTGTTTTGGAAACCCTTTTTTTTACATCATTTGTAAAATCAACCCAGAAGAGTATTTCAATCATAAATCATTCTTCTGATTCAGATTGAGACACTGGAGATTCTGAAACATATAATATAATGGCTACAGTTTGGTTAATGTTTCTCAAGTCAATCAGACACAGTGTGTAAAGACCTACAACATCATTAAGAACTTCCAGGACACAGTATCCGTGTGTGCCATATTTTACATTTTAAAAATCCCTATTAGATTATGACATCTTCTGGTTTGATGTTTACATATAGACCATAATAATAAACACTCATTGTATTGCCTTCTTTCGCTAATGCTGAAAATAGAAAGTCAAACAGTTAGTCATCAAACCTCAAGGTCAGGTGAGAATGCATTACTCTAAATCCTAGCCAGGCATAATGTGACAAATCGTACAAAATCTTGTTTGCATAGTTCCCCGTTCATTTATATAAGGCAAATGAAGAGAAATGAACAATGACGGGCTATTGAAAGAAAATATGTAGATTTTGTAAGCAAAGATTCCAGAGCCCTTTGTTTTCTCAGCAACAACATTAGCTAAAAAAGATTGTTGTGAAAGTAATTCATACTGTTTACTTTGTATTGGGATGCAGGGAGTTCAAGGCAAAAATCACAAAAACACCTTGTTGGGACACAGGTCATCAACATTCCGACTATATCCAGCATTCCCCTGTTCTACTATGTCTCGGCACCAATTTACATTCGACTGTCTGACAAGGCCTATCCCAGGAGGAACCGTGTATACCGTGTATAGTTCTCACATACTTTTATGCGTCTCATCCTCTCCAGATATTTTTAAACCTTCTTCTGATGTACTCCTCAAAACTACTTTCCATTCCACTTTAAGCACATTAATATTGCCTTTGCAGATCTCCAATCTCCACTTATCCCTTTGAATTCCAGTTCGTTCCTGAAAGCTTAGTGGCCCTCCGTCTCAGGCTGCACAGACAACCTTGTCATCACCAAATTAAGAAATAATCACTCCTCCACCGCTAGCCAACTCAGTCAGTGTGGCTCTCAGATGGTGTTTGGGAACGCATTTCTTAAGGGGCGATGAAACAGATTGATAAACACAGATTTAGATTTAGAATTTCAGATTTAGAATTTCAATTCCCAGTACCATCAGGAAACAACTGAGGTGCCCTTGAGCAAGACACCTTACCCCTAATCGCTCCCAGTATGCCACTGGTAACTTGTAAGTCGCTTTGGATAAAAGCGTCTGCTAAATGAATAAATGTAAATTTAAAAACATGCACAAAAAAAACACAGGGCACAATAGTTCAATTTATGATTGAGTGAACATTTTCAGCTGACTTGAGAAAAATGTATAGCTTGAAGTAAGTTGCTTTGGATAAATGCATTTGTAAACACAAAAGCTACAGTAAGAACTCATTTTCACTAAGCCTATACAAAGTAATAGTTAAGAATTACAAGCCTGCGTCATTTCATTCACACGGTGCACAAAAGTAAAAAAAAACGTGATAGAAAACATACGGCATAAAATGTGGAATTAAGTTAATATTAACTGTATGACTGTATCAAAATGTAAATGTATAAATATGTGTTAGTACTCCAGAAAAGTGTTTTATCTGTCCACATAATAAGACCTTAGTCTTTTAATCATGTCCCCCTCAAGAGCTATCAACTCGTTTGTCTTGAAAGTCTCTCGTTTTTCAAACGGTCTGTTTGTACTGCCCAGCGATAAGGGCTCAAGGAAACTGGGTGTACCTCTCTTTGCATTTCCAGAGTAGGTAAATGAACAACACAGGCCCTTATCAAAGCGCCTGACGGTAGTTCAAACAGCCGCACGGCCTACAAACGTGCATCGACGTGGAAATTAATACTGAGTTTGGGCTGCAAATATAGCAGGGCGGGTGTACGGCTCTAGAAACGCAACAGATCATTGAGCGGGGAGGATCAAGATGAATTTCTATGTGAACAAACAAGTGTGTGATATTTATAAACATATACATTTTTCATTATGGCTTGGCACAAAAAGCTTTCCTCAGTGTATTAGACATGAATAGCAGGATTAGGGAGAGCAGTGCAGGTTGGGAGGGCAGGGAGATAACTGCTGCTTCATTAAACACACATCCAGACCTCCATTCCATATCCCTTAATGTTCAATTGAAACATGGGCTCAATTTCCATAAGAAAAAGCTCCAATGTCATGCAGGTAGGTAGAGAGCAGCACCCCCACCCAGAAAACACCCACCCACCCAGACGCCGCCCCCCAATCCCACTCGTCTCACCTTCATTTATTTCCTGCACTTTAAACAGGGTGAAGACTCACGAAAAGCTTCAATTATGCTCTATAGCAAACTCACTTGCTGCATTTATTAAGTGGTAATTTTGTTACACAAGGCTAAATGAAAAAAGTCTTTGGCAAACATAAAAGCTGGCTGGCATTATTTTCTTTTCATCTAATCCAAATAGATGAGAGATGGGCTTTGCTTAAAAGTATGGATTTTTTTTGTTTACGTGCCGCTAAGAGCACTGCGATTTTTTTTAGGTTTGTGCCATCGCGGCACTAACAATATAATCATATATTCCCAGGCAAAATGCATTTCTAGTTCAAAGAGGAGTATTTCTTTGGCATATTAGGGTTTTTTAATCGCCTAATACTCTTCTAGCGTTGCAAATCCTTGAGAATGGTTTAATTGCGTCTTAGAAATGTGCTCCCAAAGAGCTTCTTGAAAACATAACCTTAACCCATTGAAGTCATACTGCGAACCTCTTATCTTAACCATGTGACAATTCTGCCGTATTAGTCAATATTTAAGAGATGTGCCTTCATTAAACAGTTAGAAAAACACATAGGTGATACAGCATGTCTACTTATAACGTATGTCAAATATTTGCATCATTACACATCACTACTGAATATATTTTTGAGAAAACACTCCCGTGGTTTTCACTCCCATGGTAACCATCCCTTTAAATGACAACAATCACTAGTAATTTTTTATTGCAGTTAAACAAGTTTTTGCAGTTAAACTAGTAAATTGGTTTTTTCATTATAAAACTATTTAACGGCACGGCTAATTCGTATGAATTTACCCATCTTACGTTTCAGAAAGATCTGAATTAAAGATAAAATGTGGTATATAAAGCATAATTCTTCATTGATGAGTGAAAAAAGCTTTTCCTGTCATTGCTGGAACATTTCCTGTCATCACATCAAAACGTTATGAAAAAAATATCTAACCACACCTGAAAAAATTACCAAGCGTTTAGTCATTAAAACAATTTAATTACAGCCAAACTTTAACAGCAACATCTATCGGGCAACAGAACCAGGTTAGCAAGAATTATACGAGGATTAGATTTTAAAAAACACATGAATCATAACAGATTATCTACTTATATTTCCACATATGAAAGACTTCAAACTTTTGTTTGTTGTACAGCCGCTTAATTATGAGTCAGCTCTGCATATAAAATAAAATTATGCAACCCAAGCACTTAATGCTGAACTTTTTATGAACTGTGGAGTTGTCACCAGAGACATTTGTGATATATTGTGAATGCAAATGTTCTAAACAATTCTACACTAAATGTGTGCATATACTTTACATCAGCGCATGTGTTCATTCCATTGGCTAAATTGGCAATTTTATAATAATTACATCTATTCCACAATCTTTTTCTTAAATATCTGTGCAGAAAATGCGGATTGTTTTTTATTCTGTATGAGCATTATCACTTTTTTTGTAAAAATATCAGTTATTGAGAAAGTACATGAAAATTAGTGAATTGCATTGCATTGCAAAGGTCATGAGTTCGATTACCAGTGAAGAGCATACAGGTGAAATGTGTCTTTGCCTTTAACTCCCTGCATCCCAATACAAAGTAAACAGTATGAATTACTTTCACAACAATCTTTTTTAGCTAATGTTGTTGCTGAGAAAACAAAGGGCTCTGGAATCTTTGCTTACAAAATTAGTTCATATTATTACTTACATTTATTGGCAGACTAGAAGATTGTTGTTAGGAATTTCTTGTTAGTAGTGATATACAGCAACATATAGATAGGCTTCTCTATTCCATAGCTGTTTTTACATCATCCAAGACCATAAATATCTATTATTTAATAGCCTGAATAGTAATTACTCATTATTTTGTCAATTTCACGTTTGACAATAAAAATAAAAAGTGACTGATTCTGGCCTGTGACCGATTTTAGTGTGTATATTGTATTTCCAACCATTCAAAAATGTTTTCAAAATTCAAGGTTTTTTTTATGTTGCAATTCGCAATGCCAGACATGTGCTTGCGAGATTGAAAACCGGACAAAAGAAACTAGTTGCAAACGAGAAGTACAAGACAGCTGAACAAGAGGAAATAAGATGCCTTTCTCAATAATTTGGGAAGCCAAATGTAATCTGGCTGTCAGAATGTGAGGATGCAAACCAAAATGCAAAGTTGTAATCTATGTCAAAACAGCGGTTAAAGCGAGTAGCGTGGAGGAACGTTTGGGAAGGTTATGGTCTGAAGGAGAGGGGGGTAAAGTCATTTGGTTTGGAGGAAGAAAGACATGTCATTCAGTGCTAGACTATCTTTCCCAATCGTCAGATGAAATGCCAGTTTTGCTCCAGGACAGCGTTTAAGCTGACAGAGGAAGCCTTGTTTGAGGATGTTACCTCAGGGCTGGCACAGACCGCAGCTTCCGCGGGCTTGCTGTATTTATGAATAAACGTGTCTTGATTCTTTTATTGTGTCCTGCTTGATCATATTGAAATTAGTTGTGAAAGCAAAAGGCTGAGCATTTTTACAACATATATAAAAATGAGTATTTAACAAATATATTTTAATATACAAGTAAAAGGTTCCTATCTTACTCATTTACTTTCTTTTTGTACTTATTTTGTACTTACTTCTTTTTTTACTTTCTATTGTACTTATAGCCAACTGCAAAAATTTGGTTAAAAGGAAACAAAAATTAGTTATTGATCAAGTAATGATTTAAAACAGAGATGATGATAGAGAGGCAAAAGTTACAGATTTTTGTACAATAAATAAACATCCTTTAAACCAAATAAGTCAAATTTTGCTTTTTTACACCTCAATCAATTGTTTTATTATATTGTTTTATTTGATTTATACTATAAACAGTGTGTCTTCTGGAATATGGGAAAGCATGCGTTTATAAAATACAAAGCTTAAATGCATTGTGTTAGGGATAGGGTAAGTGTTGTGCACTATCTTATCTTGTTGGTACACTGCTTACTTAGTTTGAGTTGTCGATGGCATAGAAGTTGGGTCTGTTGTCCTACCAAAATTAGAAGACATGTATATAGTTACAGACATATACAGTGGCAAGAATAAGTATGTGAACCCTTTGGAATTACTGTAACTGGTTTTCGGCAGTAATTTCCCATAAACTCCCATAAAATCCTCATGTACAGCACAACAATAGACAAATACAGTGTGCTTAAGCTGACAACAGACAAACAATTTGAAGTTCTTGTCTCTTTATTAAACACACCCGTTAAACATTCACAGTGCTGGAGGAAAAAATAAGTGAACCCTTGAAGTTAAAGATCGTCAATTCTTCTTTGCCAGCTTTTTCCTTTGGTAGCCCAGGATCTGGCTGTAGCTATAAACTGGAATGTATGGCTGTACCGAATATGTCCTTGAGACATCCCTAAACTAATACGCCCAAGCTGATTGGAGTACAATTTGGCTGTGATTATCATTTGATTGTTAGCGATCCAGGGAAGAGTCAAACACAGGGATTCACAATCATGAACAAAGTTTACCGGGTAGACGATTCAGGTACAACAAACATCCAATGGAACAAACTGAGAGATCAAAGGCATCAGAACAGGCAGAGTACATGAATCCAAACAGGCAGAATACATGAATCCGAACAGGCACAGACACTGCCGCGCAAACGACACACAAAGAAACAACAATACCAGACAAAGACATAAGGCAAACACATGGTATAAATAGAGTCCCGGTAATGAGTTAACAGGTGAAGGTGATCCAAGATGGCGGCTGGTGATGGGGAACAGGTGCTGTGAGGTGCAAGGCATTATGGGAAGTGTAGTTCAGAAGTCCGGTGAAGCAGATCGTGAATGGAGTGAGTGAATCCGATGCTGAAGGAGGGATAACTGGCTCCGTGACATTGGTAGCAATGAGGTCTAAATTATGTTAGTTTTATTTAGACTATTTATCTAATTGTACATACAAATGGGGTCAGAAACAGGTCACCAGTGATCCATCTAACTCTGCGGCTACTATTCACATACTTTAATATTTACTATGGTTATCTCAAACTATGGTTACAGGCGTCACTCAAGGTTATCGCCTTAAGTCAGAGAAGGGAATTGACTTAGTTTAAATGTTCATGCAGGTTGCATGTCTACTGTAATATGTACAGGACAGTTTGAGAGTCACACCTGTTAGTAAATACAGTTATGAAGCTCAAACACTACATTATTGCAGTGAACTATGTGAACGTAGTCATAGCCAAACAATATTTGAAGATCAGAAGTGTACGGCTCTAATAGTGAAATAGAACTCCACGTCTTGTAAAGTCAATTTCTTTATCTACTACCTTGTGATTTATTAACCGTGTTTCACGGACATTTTCATTAAAAAGTGTGCTTTATTCACAAGCAGCAAATACTGCACTTTTGAACTCTGACTGTATAGTTCAGTTTTATGTACATACAGTACATTTTACATTTTGGATGGAAATATGACATCACAAAACTATGGTGTTGTTTAAAATTATGTGAGTGAGTGTTGTTGTGTGGTTGTTGCAGTGTTCTGGGATGAAACTGTATGTCACGGAAATGAAAATCAAAGACAAATTTCACATTAACTTAGATAAGTTACTCTCTGTACTTGTCTATTTTTTCTGCTTTGCACCTGTTAGGGTCAGAAGTCTGTTTGCATGTAGAGTTTGTTTAAAGTATGACGATTTTTGTCATAAGGTAGTTTTTATTAGAGGTGTATATATTGTAGCACGATAAATTATGATACAAAAAAATATGATATGTACTGTATAGTAGCTTTGATGATTTTTTATGATTCAACATCTGTTTATTCTTATTTGTTAAGCAGCTAATATGTGACCTGTGTCACATATTGGCAGACTTCACATGTTTTAATGGTTTTTATTTTATGCTTTAACACTTCATATGATGGTTCTAAAAAGAACATTATTTTGTGCATTTGGTTTAATGCAATGTGTTTATGTGGTTTTATTTTATACATACGGTAGATTCTTGTTGCTCCTTTATGCACTGTTTTTCTAAAACGCGTTTATTTTTACAAAGCTCATCGTTCTGAAAAGCGCTGTGTGCTCTGATTGGCCAGCGGTCCAGCGCACTGTGATTGGCCCGAATACCGCGAATGTGAGTCTCAAAAACATGGCGGCACTGGCGGCAACAATACAACAGCGAGAATAAAGGTACGCCATCTATCTTTGCGTATACATTTGAGCGGTTTGGAAACGTGTTACAACGAGATGTTTTGGGAAGGCGTGGCTGAGCCTTAACGTTTACAAATAATATCTCTTTGGGTTTGAGACTTTGATCTTTGTAACTCTTCAGATCTTATACACGCACGACAGCTACATTAAAGAGAAAGAAAAGCAAGAAATTGCATCATATGACCCTTTAAAGACGTTTTGTATTAAGGTTTAGCTTTCTTCATTACATTCTTTACTTTGCATTCAGTTTCAGTTAAACCTTCAACAAAAAATTGGCTGTTAGAATTTGAAAAAAAAATGTGAGTATCGTGCACAATTAATTTCTAACAAAATTTGTAAAGTCACATATCTTTCTTTCGAACGTGTGTTAGCGATACTCTGTGTGGCCTATTTACAGGTTTATGTTTGGAGTTACACCTGCAGGGGCAAATGAATCATCTTTGAGTCACTCAGGTGAGCGTTAAATACCCTCGAGGTAGAAACACTAGAAGTGTCTCTCTCTGAAGCTGAGTAACGGCTCTGGTAATGAAATCAAACCATTCTGCAAGTGATGCCAGGTGGAGTAGTTGGGTTTGAAAAACATCATAGGAAATGGGAGAGAGTGACGATAGATGTATTCCATTACAAGAGCGCCAAGAGAATAGCTTAATCAACACCATTAAAGAGGATCCTCTCACCTTCAAGACATGGGTAGGGACATAATATCTGTGGATAAACAAGGTCTGAACGCTGCTACCTCTGATCAAAGTATTTTAGGTGGTGTCCATGCAGATAAAGCTGGATTAGTAGCACATACTGAGCAAATAATCGCCCTTCCTTTGAAATCCTGCGTTTGGAGAGAAAGGAGGCTGCCTGTTTGCTATGGAAACCACAGTGTTAGATGGAATACTATTGATCTTCTAATTTGATTGTCCCTTTTGTTATATGTTATTCATACAGTAAGTGTGAATTTAAAAAAGCCCCTATTTTAGTGGATACTCACCAAAATGTCTGTACATGTGGATTTAGCTCTTAAGCTTCCTTACAGATCATGACCCTAAATTAAAGAAGAATACCTATTGTAAAACTTTTTATATATTGTGTAATTTCATTATTGTTAATGGTAATCATCAATGAAAACAATATTGTAATGAAAATGATTTAAATGTATTTATTTTAATCATCACAATAAAAAGGCAGTACCAAATATTATTATTAATAAATATATTCAGTAATGAATATTAATACAAAACTTAACATATAGAGCTTTAGTTTATTATAATTACACTAAGACAATTTTCTTCATACCAGTAATGACATGAGTTGTGCTTCAACTTTTAAACAATCTTGTATTTAGAAAAAAGTTTCTAGATACTATGGTGTTATTAAACCTTACTATAGTAAATATCATAATATTATAACAGTATACTACAGTATATACTACAGTTTATTAATTCACTACAGTTAATAGAGTAGACTACAGTATACATTACCAAAAATCCCAGTAATTACTGGGATTTAGTTTAGTATACTACAGTAAATACTGAAGTATAGGCCACTACCATATTTTTTAGGTGGGACAATTCAATAATGTAAATAACATTAAATTAATCATTGTAAAATAGTATTTTTTTGAGGATTTTTAAATGGAGAAGCCACGAAAAATCACTAAGTTGTTTCGAGATGTCTCTTCACACACAAGCAGTTGGAAGGAGTTAATTATCCATTTGTCTCTATGCCGCCAGGGACATAACCCCCTAATCCAGCTCAGCGAGACCCCAGCCCCACGGGACGTCCCACAACCCAGCCAGAGTTACTCTGAGAAATGTACACAAAGCTGCATTTGCTCAAGATGTGTGTGTGTGTGCGCGAGCAAAGCCGGGTCAGGCACTGTGTGCTTTCCACACAGCTGTGTAGGGCAACACGGTAGGATCAGCACTGCTTTGATCATTTCTTGAAACACACACGTGTGTGCACGAACACATACATAAACACATACAAACAAATCTTTGATGCTGTCTAAGACGAGCTGACATGCTTAAATGGAGTATGAATGTGAAAAGTTAATCAATGACTTCAAACGTAATGCCCAGAGATATATGGCAAGCCCAGACAATGCCTCTGACATGTTATAAGTGTATTTCTGTTTCTGCGGTTTTCAGGACTCTTATACCAACAATTTAGTTGTGATTTTAGTGACAAGCCTCATATCAGCTTCCAAATCTGTTATACATGATAGCCAATGTGTTGATTCAAGTTTTTAGTTTTGTTTGTAAACTTTCTTGATATTTATTTTACTGTATCCAAAACAAATTGTGATCCTGTCTGTAAAACCAGGCTAAAGTCTAAACATCTAATTCTGAGATAACGCGCATCAAAGTTTGATTTCAGCTATTAATTTTACTATGATTTTAATCTTTGACATCACCTTAATCAGACAATAATAAAGATATCAATGTTAAATTCTCACAGAATATTCTTTACTTTAATGAAGAATGATTTTATGTAGAAAACAGAAAAATCACAAAAAGTAACTAGCTGGGTTTTAACAGACTGGGTCACAATTTGTATATATAGTGCCTTAAGACAAACTTCATGTATATATATAGGATTTTTAGCATCCTTTTTATTAGTGTTATTTCAAATTGATTTTAACGCAATCTATTTTAACTAACAATACACTACAATTATGAAATTATGTGTATTTAAAATAAACTCTTTGATATTTGCAATCAACCTTTCCTCTACGACAATATAGTTTGTTTCTTGCTTTCTAAAAGTACGATCCATAAGGACACAGAAATTTGGCCTTTATACACTGTTAGCCTGCTTTGTGTTAGCAGTGCAAAGATCATCAATTTATAATTGCATCCTACTGCCTAATGCTTTGAGGATCATGTATTTTTAAACAAATTGGTAATTTCTTGCAGGTTAGCTTTATCGCAACAGTCATACTAGACTTTTTAGTTCCATTTACACGTATGCAAACGCAACAAAAAACGCAAACCTGCATGATGAATATTACGTGATGGCATGTAAACAATAGAAGATTGACACGCCACGGCATGACCTTTTCAGTTTGAGGCAATGCAAATTATAATAATAATATTATCACACTATTTCGTACACTATTTTCACACTAATACATCTTTAAAATAACAAAAACAACAGTGCAAATACTTCGAAATCCATAATGTGTGGATAAAAACCTAAATAATGTTTTAACAACGTTATCAACGTTTTATCAATGCCTTATCAACGTTATTTTTTGTGGCTGGCCATATACCTGTACACAGGGGTCTGCGTAGAAGTTCTACATTACGAAAGTCTAGTGTGGCCCCGTAAGGCTCTTAAAAGTGACCTGCTATTCCCCTTTTAACAAGATGGTCGCCTATATCTCCATATCTCCAAAAGAAAAAACTTGCAGGTATCTAACTCTGGTCTGCGTAGTAGCCGTAAGTCATACCACTACACCACCCGTTCATGTGACAATTAACCCTCTGCTCACTGTCTTGTATTCTGTCTTTGCAGTCTGTGTACAGCTGACTGAAGGCAGTAACTTTCATAATAGACCAGCGTCCCTCATTGGCTGTGGTGTGTGATGTAGGATACATCCCTCAGTACCATCGAAGCGTTTGTTAGACTGTTGTTAAACTAAAAAATGAGTGGACGGATTTTTGATTTTCGGAAGTTGATTTTCCATAATACCTCTACTTAACAACAGTTCCTAGCAACCAAGGATGCCATAGGATGCCTTCTAGCACGGGCGGACTGGCCATCTGGCATACCGGTCACTTTCCCGGTGGGCTGACGTGCTTTTTTGGGCCGACGGTCGCCGACCGCAAAAAAAAATTCTCTCGGCCCATGAGCAGGCCCATAAAAGTGTAAGGCCTAGATCGGCGGCCCAATGTTTTTTCAATTGACACTGGGCTGCTGGCCCAAAACATTTTAGTCAAAAATATCACTAGGTTTTTTTTCCTTCTGACAGACACGGCCCATGAAACACGTAGATCAGTGGCCCATTGGTTGTTTTCTTGATTGACACTGAACTGGCCCAATCATATCTTTAAACAGCACCATCTATGGGATTTCTGCCTGCACGCAGTTTCAGTGTGATCATGGAGAAGAAATGTAAAGGAGGTGCAGAAAAGCTGCGTGACAAAAAAAAAACAAGCTCTTCAGGCAGATGCTGAAGTTACACATTACATGGCGTTAGTAGTTTTAAAGAGTAGGAGTTGGTATACATATTCAGGGCAGGGGAGTGCAAGGACGGGTGGTATTTGTGATCTTATGTGTTGGTGGGCCGGTCTGGGCCAAAATGCCAGGGCCGATTTTTGGTCCCAGTCCATCCCTGCTGGCACTTGTTTTCCCAGGTATATTATTAGATCTCTGACTGATTGGTGTATCTCCTGCCTGAACACAGTTACAATGCAAATTTCATCCACATGTAATTAATTGTTTTAATCAATTACATGTGTGAGAGAGTTTTTTTGACTAAATACAGAACAATATGTATTCCAATGAGCTTGTTTTGCTCTAAAAATGACTTTTAAAGTTGGTGTAAATAAAAACAGTGACATACATACATGAACTGTCATTTAAGTGTCCAAATACATGTTACTTGTAGAGCCACTGTAAAAGTGATTATGTTATATTACTGTAAATTTTTCCTTTTATAATTGAATAAAATTATGTCTAATGCATGTCATGAAGCTCTTTAAAATGAATTGGAAATTGCTTTGAATGCCAATTATAAGATTTGGTTTGATTTAAATACGCCAAAGAAGTTCTAATGCAATAAGAAGTGTTAAAGCGCCTTTCCCCTCCCACGTTAAAACCACGAGCAGCCCTCTCTCCACCATCTCCTTCCTGCTGATGGAAACTTTTCAGAGATGAACAATACCCAATTACACATTGAGATAAACACATCAATGCCTACTTCAATTGTTTCAGAAACAGATTGCAATGAAATTAGAATGAAATTGCCGCTTTATACGACTTTTCTGCCTTCAAAAAATGACTCACTCTGCCACAATGACAGGGCTGTTTAATTTTGTAAATACACAATGGTTCTTTGTCTCTTTTGTTGCTTTTGACTTTCAAAAGCTCGTTAAAATCGTCTTTTTTCTCCTCTTTTTTCGGCAAATGCATTATTAATGAGCGATGGCCTACGTTTACATCATAGGGAACACTCGAATGTCATAAAAGTGCAATTTTACTTGTTACAAAATGACTGACTAAATACCACATGTCAGTGTCATGTTTGAAGATGCGCCACATGATATCTTTGTCATTAAACAGCGGCGAATCATGCTTGAAGACAAGCAATGTGAATGACTGTCAAAACAGCGCTCACTCTGAGTAAAAGCTGGGAGCGAATGCTGTAATTTGCCGTAGAAATTAATTTTCTTGATTAATCAAACTTGTGAAAAGTCCAAGGCGAGAACAAGAGAGACAAGAGATGCTGATAATTCTCGAAAAGAGGTCTATAAATTCTCTAGTTGAAAAATATTCATATTTAAAATATATATATATATATATATAAGCCCTATAGCTTAACTATTGAGTGAGGGATTTTTTTCTGAAATTAATTGAAATTTTATAATTAAAATGTAATGTAATTTTTTGTTATTTGACATAAAATCGTCCTATATAATGTAAAGAACATTCTGTGAAAATAGCTTTTGATATCTTTAATACTGACCAAGTAAGATTGTCAAATATTGAAATCGTAGTGAAATTAAGGTGAAATCAAACTTTTAATCTGATAAATGTCACAGCAGAAATTAAGAATACACATCAAAATGCACTGCTGAACATCATTTTTAGATATTTTTTCACACCTTTTTAGGTATTTAAAAAAAGTAATTTTAGGTATTTTTATAAATTACAGTAACGTTAACATTTTTTTAATTGTTATTTTTGTTTATGTTTATTGTTATAAAATTTTAAATCTTGAGTCTTACACCTGTCCATCAATTTTTACATTGCCATGATTAGAATAAAATTAAACAATTAAATATTAAAGAGAATAGGAAAATAACATGTCCCTCCTGAGGAACGGTGACAGTTAACAGGCTTAAGTTCGTTATCTCAGAATTTTTAGACTTTAGCCTGGTTATCACAGACAGGGTCACAAATATCCTAACAACATTACTACTCATTAAATAACATGTTGGACTGTTCATGAACCCAAAGGGCATCACATTACATCTAAACAGTCCATTATCCAATGATAAAAGAGTGATGGAGAGGAAACAGTCCATCCACCAATCAATCAATCTCTTCTAATCCATTTCTTCATGTAAGAGCACAAGTCTCTGGCTTTCACTCCATTACTTATGCAAAGAGAAAGAGTAAAGAAAACACAGCTATTGAAAATCGCAGTGCATGTGCCTCAAAACCCACAAGTGTGTCTGTCTATTTTCAGCCCAACACAAAGATAAAGGGAACAATTGGACCCGGCAATACGTTCAGAGCCTTAGCAAAGACAACAATGGCAAGAGTGCCCATGCTGCACTTTGAATGTGACGTACCAGTGACCAGATAGCATTGGTAAACTTTCCAACAGTAAAGGAGGGGGATGGTCGGTGTTTTCTCACCAATTTTGGTGGAAACAGAAGCTCTTGATGTTTTTGGGTCCAGGGTTATAGACAAGAGATTTGCTTGTGACATTAGTAATAATGCACATATCAAGGTCTTTTTGTAAAGATGTTTATTTGAAATAAAAAACGACAATTTTACTTTTACACAGTTTTACTTTAAAACATTAAAAACTCCCAGTATTTTATTCAGATTAAATGTTACTGCTGCGATCCATAACCTCTATGTCGCCAGTTCTGTTTGAAACTACAGGTTATTTTATGTACTTATCTTTATGTGGGTTGAAGTCATATGACATTTGACATTTCCCGAAAAATCGACCTGATAGCTCATATTATAATTATAAGCTTAACATTGTGAATTGGGATAAGATGCGATAAGATATGATTTTTATGTACTTCATTAATAACTTGTTTTTTGTTAACGAAAAAGATAAAGATTGCAGTTTTTCCAAAATTATACAAACATACCTGGAACTACCATATTTGTTGAGTATTTGTGTATATATTTGTGTGTAAATAAATGAATAAAAATTCTTCTTACTTTTGAAAGCAAACCAGAGAAAACGAGATCAAAAGATTCAAGCCTGAGTGGCAAAAAAACAGGGTTTAATTCATTTTAAATGGCACTTTTGAGAGTTTGAGAGCACTGGAATGGAAAGCTGTTGGAGTGGCCAGTGCTTGGCAACCAGGCTAATCCAAGGTCTCATTTGCTAGTCTTACATCAGCCTGAAGGCATCTAGAGGTGGTTCTTGGCCAGGAAGGGTTGGGGTACTCCAGTGTTTGGAAATGCAGCCCAATTGTTGTGAATTGCTAAGTAGCATCAGTAACTACTGAAAATTGTAGGGGTTCATAAATATAAACTGGCTACAATACTTAAATTTAGTTTTGAAAAGCTCATTTTTATTGTTAAGTATTTGTTAAATATTTATTTAAGTTATTTATTAAGTATCCGATGGCGTCCTGAATGTGCCATCAGTTATCTCAATGTGTCCATGTAAGCGTTCATGTTACACAAAAGAAGTAAAATGGCAAACATGATTGCTAGCAGTCTCTTAGACAGAGCAGCCACCACGATGACTTTATTTTGTGTTGGAAATGTGCGGAAACAGTCTCCTCCTTGTTGTGGTGGGGCTGCTCTTATCATTTCATGGCCTACATGACGAGAGAGACTCGATAAGGGGCATACAAACGCTGCCTTTCTTTCTCTACGCAACATGAAACTTCCACGCTCTCATATGAGTGGCAGGGACATCCTCAACGATTCACGCTCCATTCACAGAAAAGGACGAAACGGGGAGGAGTGAAAAAAGCTGTCCAAAGAAGAGCAGTTTCCTAATTATAGCAGAAATTTCTATAATTGTTGTTTCCTGAACACTGAAAAGTGAAAAAAAAATTTTTTTTTTGTTGCAATGAGGTTAAAGATTGTATTAGAGGCAAAACACTGGTCAAATTACAGAGTTGCAGGAGGTTTTTATTGAGATTTTAGTTTTGTTTTGATAAACACATGTTGCAAGTGTGATTTCACTGGAAGCTAAAACTTTGCTTTGTTGCAAAAGATATTGTAATAAAATCTGTATCTTACAGCTCCACAGACATTGTCATAATGAAACAATTTTTACCATAGCCAAAATCTTTTAATGTCTCAAAAGTGTCAAAAGTTTCCAAAATTGTGATGCTAAACAACCTGTTGGTGTCGAGCAACATTTCGAGCACTGACTCTTCTTGCGTTAACGTGCGCACCCTTAAAGAACGGAGGCTAGCACATTTACTTTCAGTGAGCCGAATTTGTGTTTGTAAGGAAGGTTCCTGGGGCCTTTGTTTTCAGGCCTTGATGTGTGACCAGCAACCCACAGGCCTCCCCTTCACCTCCCGGCCCATTCTGCCAGCGTTCTGCCCACCCATACTGACACAGCAGGGGGAAGGGTTTCAGAGGAGACTGCATCAAAAGCTCAAGGAGAAAAAATTGCTTTTCAGGGCTCTGATGTGTGGGAATCGAATGAGGGGCCTAGCTCAAATCCGGTCTCCAGGCAACCGCGGGTGATATGCCGGGGGAATATCATTAAAGTTGGAAACTAAGCAGTCTCTCTGAATTAGTAAACCTAATCAGCATGGTTTTAAAAAGAAAAACGGGAGGGGGAAAGTAAAAAAAGAAGGATGACACACCATACTTAAATCACGGTTAGTCTAGTTTGTTGGGGTTCGTCCGGTTATATTGTACACGATTACCAGCTTAGAAAGTGACGCACTGCCCAAATATATTTTTTACAGTAACAAACAAGTGCATGAAGGGAACAAATGGAAGATATAAAGTTAAACACGGCCATGCCACTCCCAGTAAAAGGTTGATGGTGAAATACGGTAACTGCCACGGCTGCAGCTGGCCTTCCATCACAAGATTAATAAGTTGCCGTTTCCAAGCCGACCAGAAAATAGTGGGAACCATCCAGCGCCTCTGTGAATTGTGGGTAACGGCCTCACCACAAGCTGGCCCGGGTTTACTGCTGTTTTGTCCCCCTTTTGAAAGTGAAGAAAACATCTGTGACTAGAATGATGTCACCGCAAAGGGTCCGCTGCCGTGATTCAGAGAGCAGGAAGGACCCTAAACTAATATTTGTTGAAAAATGGCATTTAAAATGCAGGTGTAATAAATTAGGATCTTTATTGGTGTTTGTAATTTTGGTATTTTAGTGTTTAGCTTTTACATTTTACTATAAAATAAACAGTAGCCCCAGTTAGAGTTAACCTGGTTTGAGAAATATCTTTAGATATCTCAGTCACAGTGGGGTTATACACTTAACAAACGATCAATACAGAAGTCTGAGATCAATGAGTTTGTCTACTTTTCTATGTGCTATACAGTGGTAGTGCCCTCTAGTGACACTTTGTACACTGCTGGGGGAGCGTATCACCACTTTACATTGTAATAGTGAGTTTTATTCTATAACAACTCCTGTGTATGATTTTCTGTAGACGTGCTAACACCAAAGCATACATTTGTAATATTTGAGAAATAAAACCAAATAGTGTTTAAACTTAAATTCTTAAATGTGAGATGCACATTTTACTATATCACATATACACTCTCTCTGCTAATAAGTGTCAAAAACACCAAAGAGATACAAGTAAAAGAAAAACCAAAACATATTTGTATACATTTTAGATCGATAGATAGATTTGAGGATTGGGCAAGGTTTACTGTAACATGGCTTTGTGTCTGTGATTTCTGATGGATGGAAACGTTGCAACATTATAAAAATATTCTGTGCTTGAGCAGTGGGAGATGCATCATCGCCATCCAACAAATAAAGCCAAACCATGGTATTTGTAATAAAAATGTTGTATTATACAAAGGGTAATCAATCAGCCAAAAAAGCATGGTCACTACCTTTTTAACTATAATCAAATTATGGTTAATCTTCATAAGGGTGGATGAAGGTCTGACCCAATTCATCGACACTCTTGTTGTAAAAATAAGGTATGAAGTTTAAAAAAATATTTTACATATATACATGAAGTTGGTGACTTTTGAGGACTGGACACTATTGAGACTGACTCCAGTGAATACGGCTTTGTGTGCCAGTGTGCGTTAAGTTCAGATGAATCCAAACTAGCTCTTAACATTTAAACCGGGCCTTTGATTCAGGTTTCATAGCACTGTAAAGAATACAGTGGGTGTAATGAAGCAGTACCCGAAGCAGATAAGAGCCTATATTATAGGTAATCACTACTCTAATGCAGCTTTAACACAAGAGGGAAAAAACTGCTGGGCGATTATTACATGGGCATTGTATTCTGTCAACCTATAAGTAGAAAACATACGTATTAGCCATCATATTGGAAATAGACAATAATTACATCAAATTACTGGTGTCATAGTGGCAAAAAACTTTCCCTGCCCTTGATGCGTCGGTTAACTCTGAAAATAACTTATTTGACATGCAGTATAGTACAGGCAAACTCTGCTCACATGTTCACCACATGTTAGAGTTTCCGTTAGAAAGTCCTGGCAATAGTAAAGCTAAACTTCCCATTCCTTTGAGTTCCTTTGACATCACCACACTGGACAGGGTACAAGGCCCTCTACGGTATCTGCCGATTGCCTGCTGCCCTGGAAAGAAAAAACCCTGCTCCCAGAAGAAAATTAGCGCATTTAGCTGTCAGCACCAGTCTCGCTTTTCAATCCCGACCAGCATTGAGAGAGCCCTGCTTTTTTGCTCTCCTCGTCCCCTTGCCTTTCTTTCATGAGAAACCCGATCTCTACATAGCTCAGAGATCAAGAAAAAAGGTGTAAACTGCGCATAAAATGCAATAGTCCGTCCTTCTATCAGATTCTTTAGATCTGGCGGAGGTTTGCAGCACAGCTCCATTCGGAGGAGTGTGGTATTTTTAACCTGAAAAACCGTGGCAGCTATTACCAGACTGAAATATTAGTTGCAAAAAAACATAAAAATAATATGTCAAAGAGCATTTTTAATTTCTAATTTCTAATTTTTAGGTAGGTTTTAGAAAATCATTTACTAAAAAAGTGAAAGTTCATTCGCTGTCATGTTGTTCCAAACCTGTATGAATTGCTGTTTCCCAGAAAACAGAATTAGATACTTATCAGATTGCTGCAAACTTGTACACAATGTACGCAAACTTCATTGTAAAGACTATAATACTTCTAAAATGTATTTTTCTGAACACAGTTTTGAAAGCACTATAATAATTTGCATTTAATGTGAACCTTTGAATGGAAAAGAGCGGTGTTGACATGTTTATTCACAAAATATCTCCTTGTTTAAAAAAGTGTAGATACGCTTGTATTATATAATTATGTATTATTTTATTAAAATTATTATTGTTGTTATAAAAATCAAGGCTTTTAATTTTGCAGATAAACAATGACAGAATTGTAAAAAAATATGTTACTCTCCTTACAAAATGTATTGAATGTCAAGGGTATATGTAGTGGCAACCATGATGCAGTAGTATCACATGATGTAAATATAACTATGGTTAACTATATTTTTTGGTTTTATTTATAGTTAAATATAGCAAAACTATGGATTTAACATCATCATCATTTCCAAAAACCAATTAAATTTTCATAAAACAGTGGCAGTACCACTGTGCAGTGACATTAAATAGTAACGTCATAGTACTTTGATATTAATATATATCACTGCATTTGCATGCAACAAAAGTATGTCAGACTTTTAGTGGCTAAAATATTAATACGATAATGTTCACGTGAAAAATCTTGTAGTATGCTTTAGTACTTAATATACTAAACTATAGTAAATTTTGCTATACTGTAATATAATATAGTAATCACTACTACTGTTAATACAGTTTTATTCTGTAGTATTGACTATATTGAATTGATAGTAAAAACTGTAGTATACCTTAATATTTACTATTATGAGGTTCAAAAACACTACAGAATTTACTATAGTTATATAGTGAATACTGCTGTATACTCTATGGGACTTTTACGATCTAGTTTTGTCACATCACTCGCAGCCATGTACAACGGCATTGTAAGTAACGTAGGCTCTCTATTTACAGCTAGCTGTAAGTACACTATATCCTCTGTCATTCATTGGACGTACTACACATAAACTTCTGCGGCAGCTGTGGTGGGTCTACAGGGATGTGTTCACCTGAACAAGAGATTGGGATTGAGGTTGGCATGGCCAGTGTGTGAGTATGTGTGTGAGTGAGTGTGTGTGTGTGTGTGTGTGTGCATTTGTAGGTGTGTCCATGTCCCCACAGCCTGACCCAGATCACATTTGAGTCTCGCTCACTCACACGGCACTTCTCGTCTATCCGTCGCCAAGGAAGCAGACGGGATGCGGGAACAACAAGTCATTTGTACCTGTAGAGGAGGACACTCCTGGGAAACAAACAGATGAGTCTCCCTCTGAATAAAAGCCTTTCTCTCAGGGTAAACAGAACTGCATGAGAAACATACAAACTATCGGGAGCATCGCACTTAACCCTTTCACTGCCCAAGGGCTGGGGCAGCAGAGCACGTCCAAGCTAATGCAGTTGTAGAGATAAAGGAGGAACTATACCATGACTTTTACTTGGT
The DNA here is from genome assembly GCA_019155185.1 of Beaufortia kweichowensis. Taxonomy (NCBI): domain Eukaryota; kingdom Metazoa; phylum Chordata; class Actinopteri; order Cypriniformes; family Gastromyzontidae; genus Beaufortia; species Beaufortia kweichowensis. The sequence goes on along the minus strand of CM032818.1, from coordinate 9,372,954 downwards.
TGGTGTTGCACAGATGACAACACATGAGCTGTTACTGCAAGGTTTTGAAGTTGAATAACAACTTTACGTGTAAACATAACTGAATATAAAAGGCAAACGTGCAACAATTTGAAACTGGATTGGAAATATGAAGGTGACAATTGTTTAGTTGGCTTTGATATACAAAACATAATTCTGAAGTAAAGAATACTAAACAAAATTTATAATTTGAAATCAAGCCTAAACATATTAAAGAGATAGTTCACCCAAAAATAAAACTTTTATTGTTTTTTTATTTTATTATTTACTCACCCTCATGTCATGTCAAACCTGTATGACTTTCTTGCTTCAGCAGAACACAGAAGAAGATATTTTGCAAAACTCTGGTTACCGGCACCCATTCACTTTCATAGTATGGACACAAGGTACAATGGAAGTCAATGGGTGGCGGTAACCAGCGTTTTGCAAAAACTGTGTTCTGTGTTCCACAAAAGAAAGAATCATATACAGGGTTTGAATGACAAGTTGGTCTGGACTATTTGCAAATTATGATATCTTATTCCTTTGGTTTACAGTTACCCGAATATGAAATACAATAGATAAATCATTCAAACATAAGGCACACAAGTTATTATTCTTAAGAGAGCAAAATAAAATTTCCTACAAACATGGAGAAACTTTTGTGAGCAATGTGATGGTTTCACTATTTCACATCAAATAGGCCTAAAGAAACAAACTTTACCAATTTATATTATAGTTGGACTCATTTGATTTCCAAGTACTTACATAAAGTCCATTTTAAAGCTACATTTTCTGTGGCACAGAAATCATTCCAAAACCCCACATACAGCGATAACCCAATATATACATGATGACACTTCCGTCCTTCTCTAACCTACAAAACCAACTTCTCGCCCGAACAATGGCGGTCCTCATATCAAACCACAGCAGGACCACCATACAACTGCTCCCAAATACTCAAGACAATAAACAATTCAAACATCTAATTCTGCCCTATTGAAATTAGGAGCGTTCGTCCAACCGCTTTTAACTTTCCCAGAGTTTGTGTTAGATCCCCATTATCTAGGAGCAAAGTTAATTAAAGTGGCAAAGTTGAAATCAATGGAGGATTTCTCCAACAAACTGATGGTCAAACATGAGTGATAGGCATGACAGGAAGATTATGAAGGGATACAAAACCTCCAACGGCCGCCGAGTAAGCACTTTTGGATTACGCCGAGAATTTAACCCTCGGCTCTTTGCCGGAGGCAGCGGCTAGTCAAAAGTCCCTCTTTTCCTCATAATGTGAGCACATCGTGTAATTCCATAGATCATTACCAACTTTCCAAAACTTAATTTCGCAATTACACATGCAATTAATTAATATCTGTGCTGTCATTACACCCCCCAATGTATTCGCAGTTAAAATTAATGTCACTTGAAATAAAGTGCTCAAAATGAGCTGGGTAGGGTGAAGATTGTTATTAATGGATTGCGCGGTTAATCTGGGAAGAAGCTGAGGGGGAACGTGAGCGAGAGCCGCTCTCTATCACACTTGAGCGTCTAGTGGGATCTGAAGGCAGTTATTGAGCGGCACGGAAAGCTCCCAAAGGACAGATTAATAAAATCTGTGCGCGTCGAGAATGCCAGGCATGTCGGAGGGGTTGCCGTAATCACGGGCGCGACACTCGCTGCCTCTGTAGGGTCCCGCGTCTACTCTCTGAGTCTCAGACCAGCTCTTATCAATAGACGGAAGAAATATGATCAAACAGAAGGAAAATGAGAGTATGACCTCTAATTTTAGAAGGAGAGGCTGTTAATGAGACATCGTGACTGTATGAAGAGGTGCTGCTGTAAATATAGCCTCGTGTACAAGATGATGCCCTTCTCATGCATTTCAAAGCAGCATTACAGAATGTCACAATGTTTCAGCGTGTTTACGGAACAACTTTACAGAAATCTGCTTTGAAGTCTTTAAGCCCTGTGAGCAAGCCGAAAGCAGCTGTGGAAAGAAAAAACATAAGATAGTGAGGTAATGGAGAGGAAAACCTTGAGAGGAACCTTGAGACTCAGCAACATCATATTCTGGCAACAATAATATTTTTCTATTGTACACAGAATATGCAGGACAGCTTTCAACAATAATTTTGCACCAAATTTGTAAATGACTGACATGGTATGTGTGAAACCCAACTTTTTTTGCTCAACAATGCAATGAAACGCATACAAAATGTATTTAATAGTGTTTCTATGTGTTTAATAAGTAGTCATTTTGAACCAAATCCATGTTCTTGAACAAACTTCACAAAATTCATGGTAAACCAGCTGCAAAAAAACAGAAAAGCATCACATTATATGTTATAGAAAAGACAAAAACCAAAACATTATTGTTAGGAATACAGTTTTAGATTTGCAAAGGTGTGACACATTGCAAAACGATGCAAAACTTGTCTAGAGCTACAAACGTCAAGATCTTGATGAGATTTGGATCAGGTCTCTCTGTGACAATGCATGTAGCTTTAGAGCTATTTGATTACCATGACAGAGATAAGCCTGCATGTCAGTGACATAAAAAACGTGTAGGGGAGGAGGCAAGCGAACCGTACGCTTTGTTTCTAAGTTCATGGACAGTTAAAGCCACTTTTGACAACAAACCTGAGCCTACTTGCCATTAACCCCTCTTCAGTTACTAGATGATGTGTTTGAAGGGATAAATAAATGATAAGGGTTAAGCGCTTGATGTTCTGTTTTAATGTCTTTTGTGGTAGTAAAAGACCACAGCACAGGGATGAGTCACGGCGAAGAACGGCATTACGCTTGTACACTCACTTATTCATTCTCTCTTTACACACACACACACACTTGCATATGTGGTTTACGAGGACTTTCCATAGACGTAATGATTTTTATACTGTACAAAATATATTTTATTATATGAAATTAAAACACCATTTAGTGTGTTTCTTAAATGATTTGGATTTTGGAGGATACACTTAATGCTGGAAACATCATGTCCATTATTACCATACACTGATATCAAAAATAAAACATGAGATTCTGATACTGTGTGAAAAAAGAGCACAACTTTTCTCAATGTTTCAAATTCCCTCAATATCTCGGAAAACAGCTGCAATTGCTGAAAATATTATCCAGATTAAAATGCTTAAATGACAATCAATCATCCTTGTAATACGTGGAGGTAATTAGTGACTGGGAAACCAAATTACTCTGCTGAAACCTGAATCCTGTCTCTCGTATTTCCTTCAACATGCTTCATGGGATTGATCAAATGACAGCTATCAAACTCTTTATGTTTGCTCTCCCACAATCAGCTTATCTATATCTGATAAACTCATCTGCAAGAATGTATTTATTTGTTAGTATTTGTATAAAACTCAAGGAATATTTATACTTAAACAGACCATCTACATCAACATTTGGATATAAATGATTGAATCTGGCATTTTAAAAGCAAAAATGTGACCTACATAGAGTATATAGTAACATCTTAATTAACTGATTATATAGCCATAATAAAATATGTTATTTAAGTTTACACAATTACAATCAATTTTACCAAATAAAGTAAAAAGTTAACTAACTGGTTATATTCATAACACAAAATGTTATTTAAGGTTACACCATTACAATGAATTACAACAAATATAATAACAATTTCACTAACTGGTTAGATTCATTAAAAAAAATTATTCAAAGCTAACATTACATTAAAATACACTGAAAAATAACACCAAATAATAATGTCAGATCAGGGAGAATGTAAAGTAAAATCAGCCCATCTTCGTTAGTTGTATTAGTGTATAGTTACAATATAATTAAAGGAGAAATGAAATATATGTAAGATTAAAGATTGTTGTTTTCAACAGTAAATTAGATACTGTAGGTGCACATGTAGGATCAGAGTGTCATCCTGCATGCGCCTGTAGCTGTTGTACCGACCACACGTCATGCCCGGTCATTCTGGCTCCAGGCTCAACCTGGCGTCATCTGCGGGTCTCCTTACGTTTGCCATGTGCGCTGAACCGCTTCTGACCTCTAGTCATGATATAAACTAGTCAAAGGTAAGTAATCTCTAATTACCCATAATGCTCCTCTCCACTCAGGCCACCACCACTGATGTTTTCCTAATTTATCTGAAGACCCCAGAATACACAAGACATTCGTAAATACTGCTGCATTATAAAAACAACCTTTTATATTGTCTGTAGCAATGTTAGCCAATGGTAAAAATTAAGGATGGAACCAAGTACAGCAATGGGAAACAATAAAAGTAACCATTGAGGAAAATACAGAAGTACTAAACTGTTACATAAAAAGTATCAAAAGTATGAGTGACAGGCATAAAAATGTAATAGACATCTGAAACGGAAATTATTCCACTCACAGATTTATTATATAAATACAGTACCTGTCAAAAGTTTACACAAGTAACAAAAATGTTTTTTATGATCTTAAAAATGGTTTAATCTGAAATAGGTAGATAAAAATAAAATTGTGCAAGCATATTAATTTATTTAATCAGAAAACTACATGTTTTTTTATGTTTATGAAATGAATTACTCTTAGCAAATAATGAATAAAAAGCAGCCAATGAGAGTCCAGCATAGATAGAAATTCCTTCAGTGATGTTTATAAAGCTTCTCAGGTTGAGACCTCAAGAAGCTGAATGCTAAAATGTCAAGAGTATGATTTTACAAATTCTAGACAAAGGGTGACTACTTTTAATGATGATCAAATATAACATAGTGTTCATTTATTTTGGATGTTTTTAGTCACAACATAATTTTCACAGTCACAACTGTGTTATTGCATGGTTTTGATGAGTTTACTACTATTCTAAAATATGGGTGAAAAAATCTAAACAACATTGAGAAGTGTTTCTTTTGATTGATACTGTATATATTTATAGGAGAAATAATACAATATACAAATATATAAAATTTAAAACACATGTAGCAGATTAGAATACATTCGATGAATTGTGACCACAAAAAATTTGGTTGTTCATTTACATGATGGCAGTGTTTTTGGTCTCTAAAAACACACACTTTTGAAAAGGGATTTCAATGCGCAAGTTATTGTAAACAATACAATTATTGCTTTCATGTACACTATGAAAATGGGGGCGTTATGCATTTTATAGTATTATTTCCATATTATTGTACTTTTTCTAGTTTTACAATAACTCTTATATTATTTACCATAGTTAGCAATATCATGTTAATGATACACATATTATATTTTTATTATTTTAAATAATTCAGCAACAGTATTTGGAGTCCAAACATAGTAAGTTTGGACAACAGTCCAAACATAGTAAGTGGTGGTTTTACACCTTTACACAAAATTAGACAATTTCAGTTATGTTTCGTCAATGTAAATCGTATAAAACAATACCATGTATTTCATAATATATTTATTTTTTCAGAATTACTGTACCTTTCTCTACTTCTGTTACCACTACATAAATCTATGTTCTCCAATAAAATAATTAATGACACATTAATGATAAAAGAAAGAATACGGTATATATTTAAATATGAGTGTGAGTGAATAATCTTTAGTGATTAAGAAACTGCTTTCTTCAGTTTTCCAAAAACATGGCAGTCAGCATGTATTACTATGTACAGTATATTTGCATGTATTCAGGTTTTTTTGTGGTTTCCCAAAATAAAGTAGATTAATATAACACTAAGTCTGTGCTAATTTTTCACCTTCTGCTCTGTGCTTGATTTAAAAATAAGACGATGGTTGTAGATGGCTGTTACCAAGACAACAGAGTCTCATTTTACCCTATAGCCCACTTCCAACCTGTTACCAAATTACTAAGTACCAGGGCACAGCTTCAAAGAGCAGAGACTGTTAATGTAATGAAACTGTATACTCATCTGTTTAAAACATGGCCTGTCAGCTTGGAAGTAAGATGGACCAATTACGCCTTTACCCCTCTTGGCTAATATCAACATCTTGGCAGCTTTAAAGTTTTCTACTCTAACATGTGTGCTATTAAGCAACGTGCCGTTAATAAAGACATTTCTATTCTACATTTGGGTTTTAAAGCTTTGCTTGCATGTTTAAAAATAAAATCAGCATTCTTAACAATATTGCGATGTCAAAAGTACATTAAATTGTTAGATATACATTTTTTCTTTTTTGGTTTGTGGTATTTGCTAAGGCAAACATCACTGTTGCTGTTTCTCATACTTTATACAAAAGTAATTCAAACTGTGTAAAATGTTGGTGTATAAATGTGTTATTACCATTTTATAAAAGGTTAGCTATTCTAAATTGTTAAAAGCTGTGCTTACTTAATCAACTGAACTTCAAGTATTTCATTATTATTACAACTTAGCGACTTCACGCAATTCATTAACAACATCGGTTTGCTATATCAGTCTTTTTTTTAATGCCAATGTTTTTCAATTGATCGAAAATTGTCTATAAATATTAGTGGTCGTTATATTGATGCATCTCCAGCTGGAATTTTTATTAAAGAAATAAAATAAACATTAGTGATCAATGGGACTATATATTTATTTATGGGATAGTTATCAGAAGTTATCAGAACACAAAGAAAGGGATTTTGAAGAATGTTGGTAACCAAAAAACATTGGCCCCCATTGACTTCCATTGGACACAAACATTTCTCTAAATATCTTCTTTTGTGTTACACAGAAGAAAGAGTCATGCACAAGTTCTGAACAACATGAGGGTGAATAAATACTGAAAGAGTTTTTTTTGTTTAAAATATCTATTCGAATAAGTTATTAAATTATAATAAGGGTCCCCTTATATTAGACCAGATCCATTAATGCGAAACATGGTTATTTCCGGCATATCGTGTTATTGTATCATGCATTGGTCAGGATTCACAACTTTATTTCCCATCTACTCTTGAACCTTATTATAGTAAACACACAAACATAGTCTCCTGAGTATTTACACTGACTAGTGCATTAGTAACAGCTGGTTCGCAGGCAACTTGTGTTGGTTGGTGGTTAGAGAAGTTTGGCTGGAGGGTCTAGTTACCGCTTGCGGTTACCCTTCCTTTATTTTTTCAATGTAATACTCTATCGCTCTCTTTCGTTTCTTTTGTCATCATTTCGTTTTAAGTTCTGTCTCACTTACTCGCTTTCCTCTTCCAGGTTTATCTGTGGATGGAGCAGATTTCAGTTCTCACATGTTTTTAGGGGCAGGGCAGAGCTCCACCCAGTAATGCAACCCCGCTCTCTGCCGCATATTGTTCGCCCATATTCCCCCGGTAACTGACACACTTTGTGACCATCATCGGACGCTTTGGGAGCCCTGTTCGCACCCAACACTGTATCTGCCCTGTCAGTCCTGCTAATTTAATACTTCCTATTAAATAGATAGACCATTCCCTGCCTGTCCAGATCTACTGGAGGCTGCTTGAATTACATTCAGGTGAAAGGAGTAATCCATGCTTCAGGTCGAGAACTTTTCTCTCCAGCACATTTAATGGATGTTTGGGTAAAAAAAATACTCCCTGTGTTAAAACTATGTTAGTCCAGGTGGATATGACATGACACAGGTCCCCTGGGTGACAGTATCAGTAGGATGTTGAGCTGAGGTGAATCGGTTTATATGCCTCTAACTTAACATGAATGACTTTTGAAGCATGCATGATTTATGGTACATTATCAGTAAGACAATCCATTTGTAAAATCAGTTAAATGTTATGCTTTATATTTAATTAAATATATTACAATATGACGGTTCAAAATCATGCAAAATCATGACTGTATACTGTTTTTCAGTAAATGTGTAAGAAGCAAAGTTTGTTTCTGACATAATAATCTACTCTACTAATAAACTAGGAAAATTTCATTTTTGTAGTATCAAGTATTTCAATTTTTAAGTTACAACATATCTTAGTAGCATTATATACTATATATATATATATATATGTGTGTGTGTGTGTGTGTGTGTGTGTGTGTGTGTGTGTGTGTGTGTGTGTGTGTGTGTGTGTGTGTGTGTGTGTGTGTGTGTGTGTGTATGTGTATATATATATATATGTATATGTATATGTATATGTATATGTATATATATATATATATATATATATACATACATATACATATACATATATATATATACATACATACACACACACACACATATATATATATATATATATATATATATATATATATATATATATATATATATATATAGCTATATATATATATGTTGTAACTATTGAAATATATACTATAAATGAAATTTTCCTAGTTATAGAGTATGTATATTAGGGTTATTATTATTACCCTATAACAACTATTTATATATCTGGAATCTGAGGGTGCAAAATTCAAAATATTGAGAAAATCACCTTTAAAGTTGTCCATAAGTCTTTATATATATCATAAAATAAAAGTTTTTATATATTTACTGTAGGAAATATATATATATTCATATAGCATGATCTTACATAATATCCTAATGATTTATATATATATATATGCGACCCTGGACCACAAAACCAGTCATAAGTACTGGTATATTTGTAGTAATGGCCAAAAATACATTGTATGGGTCACCGAGTTACCGATTTTTCTTTCATACCAAAAATCATTAGGATATTATGTAAGATCATGCTATATGAAGATATTTTGTAAATTTCCTACAGTAAATATATAAAAACTTTTATTTTTGTGAGTGAATGCAGCGCTAAAGACTTAATTTGGACAACTTTAAAGGTGATTTTCTCAATATTTTGAATTTTTTGCACCCTCAGATTCCAGATTTTTAAATAGTTGTATCTCGGCCAAATATTGTCCTATACTATATAAACTATATATCAATGGAAAGCTTATTTATTCAGATGTATAAATCTCAATCATTAAAAAAAATGAGGGTCACATATAAAACATATTAATGCTTAAAAGGGTTTCTGTGGCTGCTCCTGATGCTGGTAAGGGTTCTAATTTAGAAACAATGTATAATGTCGTATGGGTTGGAGGATGTGTTTTTATCTATAGGTTTATATACTAATATACATCTGAACAATTCATTTTCTCCTTGTTTATTAGTAGAGTAGATCATTATGTCAGTGACAAACTTCTGCTTCTGCTTCTTACAGACTTAATGTAAAAAGGCAGAAGTTATATGACTTTTGCAGACCTTTTACCAAATGTATGTGTGTAATGAAACAGTCATTACAGCCCATATCACTATCCCACAGAATTTCTGTTGAGGTGTAAAATATTATTAAGCTTTAACTGTGTCCATGCTATATATCATAAAGACGTGAGATCCCAAAATACAGAAGAGCAATCTAAGCATTATAATTCAAATTTGTGCAATTTTTATCTGTATAAAGACCACATCTATCTGTATTCTTCTATTCAGGTCCAAGATGCTGTTTCTCACAACACTATTAAGGAAAATTGGTCTAAACAAGCTGTCATTATGTATGTTCTTATTCTCTATACGGTACTGATCTAACAAGATTGTTATGTCCATTGAATAGGTTATTATAACATTTCTCTTCAGCCGCTTTTATTTTGATTGAGTGTATCAACAAGACAAGCTCCTCCAGGGTGATACAAAAGCCCTAGACCAAATCAACCCCATAGCACACATGTAGTCTTTTAACAGGACAAAAGAGGTAGTAAATAGTAAATGAATGACTATTACAGCCCATGCGGCTGCAGACAAATGCATAATGGTGATGGTCTCTCAAGAAACCAGAATGAAACACAAAGATGTCAACACCTTTATGGGATCACCATTTCCAAATGTAATCTGACTGTCTCTAACAGGACAAAAAACAGACCACACTTCCTCCATCCCCTTTCTTATTTTGATAAATCTCACGAAACCTGTTAAGAACATGAGTCTTACTTAACATTAAAATTGAGAGAAAAAATAAAAAAATATAGAAAAAAGTAAAAAATTTGAATTCTGCACAGTCTTCAACCAAATTGTCATTACCATAACACAAAATATAAAAATTATATAATTTAATCTTTCATCTCACTTTCACTACTCTTGCAATTTTCAGCAATTCAGGATGATTTTCATAACTATAAATAATGTTTTTTTTTACAATAAGAAACATAACAAATATTACATTTGGCTTACTTTTTTTTCTTTCACTGTTCAATATTTTATTGGTTAATTTTTAAAGAAAATCTTAAACATTTCTTTAAGCAAAATATAATTTATTTTTCATAAATGTTTTCTGGAGATTTATTTTTCTTTTGCTTTTTTAGAGGTGGATAGGTGTTGATCGTCACCTCTCTTTCATATCAGTCCCTTGTTGGCAGTGAGCTGAACTCTGAGCTTTCGGTCCCATGAGCATGACCACACCTTCTTACCTGGGACAGGAACACACCAAGTCAGAGTGTGAGTAAATGTGTGTGTGTTTCTTCCCTAGCAGGAAAAAGCAGAGCTTTGATCTTGGCTCAGGTGACTATCTCCGCCAGCGAGGTAGAGGTAGCCCTCGGCCCACGAGAATCCCAGGGGAGGTGTCTGGTTGACCAGAAAGCTCAACTTTAGGTATCTGATACCCAAAAGATGGTCTTTCAAGAGAAGAGCTAAACTGGCATTATGTTCAATCATCCTGTCAGTTCCTGCCCTGTCCTCTATTTTCCAGCAAGTTCGTGAGACATCAGGATGAGACGATCATATTTTAATCCTCAAAACAGATGCTATTTTGATATCTTGCTTTGAAATTTAATGTGTGCTACTGTATAGTCAAAAAATCCTGATAGCTTATAAACCCTCACAAAACACAAATATCCTGCTTCCCCAATGATTAAAGTCACACTAAAAATATCAAAGAATTCGCCATTTATACAACAGACAATAACAGTCTCAAATTGTGTCGTGTTTTTGACTGTTTGTGTTCATTTATTTAGATGTTCAAGAGTTGCATGCAGATGGTACGGTGAATAATTGATGGAGGATATACAGGTGAAAGAGACCAACAGAATGATATGCACCCGAGGGCAAGTGCATCAGACTTAACGGCGAAATAATTAATGCTGCTAAAAAACGATATAAACCAGATAAAGGAAGTCGTATTATTTAAACTTTAATAACACTTTTTGTTTACAGTAAACTAAGTCTGAAACCACTAACTTTTTATTTTAAAAACCATCCTCGGAAATCGTTGTGCCAACACGTGTTGTGCCGCATCAAATCCAGAGGAAAATGTTTGTCTTTCTCACTGTCACATTATCAGGCCATACAATCAGGTAAACGAGACAGGTAACAATTTCTCATGCCTTTTGCCCCGAGGAGAGAGACACAAGAGTGGCGCTGTATCTTCCAGTGAAGCATTTCATCAAGGTCCGAATTAAGAGCATTTTTATAATCCCACCCTCTCTTCTGAAGTTGCTGTTTTCGCCGCCTTCTTTTTTAAGTGTTTACTAAGAAGCTGTCGTAGATTTCAGCTTATGTCACTTTAGTGCGCCAGCCTGTTGGCTTGTTTGCTTTGTTTTGTTGAATTGGATTTAGCGTGACACATGTACATAGCGCTTGTAAGTAGAGCCCTCCCTCCATCCTCCAAAATCTTCTAAATATCCCACAATTTGGCAGGTACAGCAATACAAATTTCAACCGGCATGTCTGCACGGCCTTATCTCAATTGGACAGAATTCAAAATTCCTTGTTGGTGTCAACTTTTCAGAAAGGAGCTTGTCAAAAGCAGTGCTTCCTTGGTCGCGGCGGGATTAATGTGCCGTGCATAAAACTAATTTGATTGTGCAGTCTAACCTCTCCTTAAAAGTCACGGCAGCCGGGCGAGAGTGAGCCGTGAGAAATATTAATAAATTCATCCCTGAGTACTTAGCAGAATGAACGCAAAAGTTTTTGGCATTATCACGGCCTTGCTGCTGAAGTGGTACAGCAAATTAATCAAACTGCTTTTTCTCTTTCCACATGACAAAAAGCACCACATTGCCGTCATGTTTGGCTTAAGCAATGTGAAATTACCAACCTTGTGATTGCAGGTGTTTGGAAGCTGTAAAGGCACGTTTACACTTACAGAAGGATGACAACCATAACTATAAAGACAAAGTTTTATTAATCATTCAGAATGTAAGAGAACAGCCAACACCCAACAACTACAACAATAATTATTACAAAAAACATGAAAAATGTAGTTCATGTCAGATGGATTTTTTCCAGCTGATGAATGATACAACATTGACAGCCAATCAAAATCCAGTATTTAAAATGTGAAACTGCAGCTCGTGAGCTCAAAATAAATAAAACATTATTGTCAGTATTGTCAGTCTTATATAATTATCGTTATATTTATCTTGATAGTCAACACCTAAACACTGTTAACCCAGCATTTCTTTAAAGAAGGTGTTTAATGCTTTTAATAAAATTGATATTTGTTGACTATTTACAATGCATTGTAGACTATTTACTTCTTATTAATACACCACCATGATGCTCTTTATTAATAAGACATTTACTAAAAACTGTCTTTGGGTTCTATAAACAAACAAACAAACAGATCTTACAGATCTTATCTGTAAAAGATTTTAAAAAGAAATAAGAAACTTCATGCAAAAGGATCACTCTAAGTGATCTGTTTTTTTCTATGTAGGTGTCTGTAGATGAATGATATGTTAATGCCACTGGTATGTTCCTCATGAAGCGCAATACACATTTGAAATGACTTTGTTTTATTGTAATGTTACAGCTATGGTGTAGACTTTACTATTTTTACTCTTACGTTTTGATTTTAAACATTTTATCTGTATAATATAGCGTTTTTGTGTGAACTGGCAAAGTGCAAAAAGGAATGGTCTGGTAGGTCCAGCACGACTTTACAAACATCAAAAAGCAAGGATCTACCCCAAATAATAAAAAAGCAAAAACTAACATGCACAGATGGAAAAGAAAGCCTTGAACAGATGAGCTTTTTTAGGTAAACATGCTAGCAGACAAGCAAAGTGGAAAGCTGTGGGAGAACAATTGATAAACCTTGGCAAAACTATTTTCATTAGCGAACGTTTGGTTTCTATTAAAACGGATGGATTAGATTTAAATGAAGAATCCATTGACCTTGGGTGTCTGGTGTGAGGGTCTCAGTCATGTATTTTGCGCTCTATCTATCAGGCAGAAAATAATCACATGAACACTATGAATGCTACAGCATGAATGCAGAGAGATATGTTTAACTTTAGTTTATACCTACAAGCGTTTGAATTACACGATGTGGTGTAACTGGCAACCACACTGAAATCTAAGAAAGTAGAAAATTTCCAGAAAATATGTCTTGTTTTTTGTCATGATATAAAATACATGATATAAAATACATTGCACACTATAAATCTTAATTTAAGAAATTTGTCCTTTGGCCTTGGCAAGTAAATATTAACTCATTTTGAGCAACATTTTACTAGAAACAAGCGACAGTTATAAGTTGTACGTTTTGTGCATGTTTGGTTGGATTGTTGTGCTTATTTTAAGACTAATATCACCGCTAAAAATTCTAATTTCACGAATCTTTAAAAAGGTAAAGATTGTTCTATATCAATCTTCACCCAAAAATGACTTACTTACACTGCAAAAAATGCCCTTCTTAAAACAAGCAAGATATACCTATATTAATGGGGTAAGCAAAGCTGACTCGGTAAGAATTCTTGAAAATAGAATAAATGTCTAGTGACAAATGAAGGCTAGGCTGGATGCTAAGCTGCTTATAAAAAGTGAAAACTGCCCTGTTTTAAAGGGATAGTTCACCCAAAAATAATTTCTTCACCCATATGTCATTCAAACCCTGTATATGATTCTATTGTTTGTGGAACACAAAGGAAGATATTTTGCAAAACGCTGGTTACCGGCACTCATTGACTTCCATTGTACCTTGTGTTCATACTATGAAAGTGAATGGGTGCCGGTAACCAGCGTTTTGCAGAATATCTTCTTCTGTGTTCTGCTGAAGCAAGAAAGTCATACAGGTTTGACACGACATAAGGGTGAGTAAATAATAAAATATTTTTTATTTTTGTGTAAACTATCCCTTTAAGCATGTTTGCCTAGTTTTAGGATCCAGCCTTGTTGAGTCTGTTTGGGAGAAGATGGGCTCTTTTTGTTGTTAATTAGGTAAGTCATACATGTTATTCTGTTGTCACACTAAACTTTCAGCATGCAAAATTCCAACACAGACCTCTAGATATATGGACAGCACCCAGATGTGTTGTTTTTATCCACATATCCACCATGTTTGCACTGTTACTGTTGTGATACAAATTCACAGGTCAGAGTTTACCAAACTCAACCGTTGAAATGCAGTGAAATGCAAAATCGTTTGCTTATAAATGGAAGTCAATGGAACGAGAAAGTCTAGTGTGACCACAGCATTAGTTTTATCTGTTCATCTTTGCCTTTTCTTGTACGGAGCAAATCACACAGCTACAAAGGTCAATTTATGAAGATCTTTACATCTGGTCACATTAAGCAATTACTATTCCGGAACTTTTTCCTATTCTGCTGGGATGGTTTAATAACATGGTCATCCAAAGCATTACAACCACAGTCACTGTGCTAGAGTTAAAAAAGCATGTCCAATACTCAGATGAACTATTTTAGTTCCTTTAGTTCAGCTGGTAGACCACTGTGTTAACAATGCAAAGGTCATGGGTTTTAGTCCCATGAAACACACATACAGATACCTTGAATTTACTGTCGCTTTGAATAAAAAAACATCTGGCAAATGCATAAAGTATGTTTTTGTTTAAAAAATATGGCAGATCAAATCTGGTCTATTGAGGTAAGAAGACAAATGTCCTTCATTTTAATAAGGCAAAGTTTACATAAATTTGGTGTGAGCCACCATTCAAATAATTTCACATGAAGAAGTTCGATCACTGCACCCAGAGGCCTATCTGATTTCACTCTGGGTCAAAGTGCCATGAGAATTAACAATCAAGTTCAGGAGAACATGTTGCCCAAGGGTTTAAGGTAAAGATCTTAGATTGGGTTTCACTTTGAAAGAGTAGGAAGCTTGTCACTCATTCTCGCAGCTAGATAGAGGGAGTGGATTTTTTGCTTTAAATACTAAATCATTACAGATACGTAAAATGATGAATTTTAAGTAATTTTTAAACTTGTCCTAAACCTAAGACAGTTAAAAAAGGTTGTTGGCCAGGTCGCTAGCATTTCAGGTGCTAATAATGATAATAATAAATCAATACCCAACCTTTGTCTAATACTTGCTTCAGAGATGTGCTGTTTAATCCCTTGGGGCTTTGATAAAGGCTGTTTTTAGTTATGCTATTTGAGAACTCTCCAGAGCTCTGAATTATTAGTAAAGATTAGAGCATATTAACATTGTACTTTCACTGTCAAAGGTGTTTAGGATCTGCATGGTTTGTGAGCTGAAGGACCTCAGAAGTGTCCTTGTGTAATGCTTCTGGACACTACACAGAGTATCACATTGTGCTGTTTATTTGCGGATGGAGGTTGCTGCTGGGGAATATTATTTTAAAATTTTATTTTAAGTTGACATGTATTTCAATTGTATTTAAACATGTACATATAAACATTTATTAAAGCCAAAATGCATAAATTATATATAAGAATGTTTTGTGAAGAAAATGTGATTACTGCTTGCTCATATAGGTCATTTCCATGTTGTTGCTGGAGTTTACAGGTTAGTTGCTAGAGCGCTCTGGTTAGTGTTAATCACTTTGCCGGGTGGTTTTTGGCAGACGCTAGGGTGTTCTGGGTGGTTGTGGAACCTAAAAATGAAAATGCATTCATCATTTGCTCACCCTCATGTCCTTCCAAACCTGCATCACTTTCTTTCATCTGCTGAACACAAAATACAACATCTTTGGCCCCCACTGACATCTATTCTACGAGCACAAAACCACTCATACATTTCTCAGAATATCTTCCTTTTTGTTTCACAGAAGAGTCATATACAGGTTTTAAAAGATGCAAGGGAAAATAATATATAATGAAAATAAAACATGCAAAAGTATTTCTTTAATAAATTGTTGCACACACATTGTTGCTAAACAGTGATAATAGTATTTTTTGCATAAAAGGCAAAGCTGGAAAAGTAAAATTCATGTAAATCCAGAAAATCTGGGTTTGGTTTGGAAGTAGTTTTTGAGGGAAACTGCTCATTTTGTTTCTTGGCTCCCCCTAGTGTTAAAATTATAATATAAGCGTGCAGAAACTATCCAATACACAAGGAAAATCCTTTTGCTATTGTTTATGAAAAGTGCATTTGTCTTTATTTTACATCATGATAATATAAGTATACGTTTTGCGGTTTTTATAGTTACAGCATCACATTTGTTTGTTCAGCCTCTCTAAACCAGTGTTTGACTGTAGGAGCGGTAAGTGATTACACCCAAAGGAAAACAGCATTGTAAAGGGGTGCCATTGAGATGGGGTTCACTCTACAGAGGCTGTTGTTATATCAGCTAGGTGGTGCTCCACCACAGCACCTGGGTACAAAGCCTGGTCCAGCCTGACTCGCACACAGACACGTTCATCAGCCTTTGGGAAACCGACAGCTTAGCATGAAAGCAAAGGTGAAACAGAATCTGAAAATTGCAGTGCAGCAGGAGAGAAGACGGCTATCAGTGGGTTTGGACTGAAACCCCATAGCCAGGATAGAGTTTCCGCCATGTTTTCATACCTAGGTCAGCTGACCAGTACGCGGCAGTGCCATTGGACAGCCTTCACGCAAACCTCGTAATGATGTAACCAGAGTGTGTGGGAACCAGAGCTTGATGGCACAGTGTGTGATAAATGCAGCTTTCCCACTCCCCTGCCCGAGAACGGAACAGAATTAACCTAACCGCCTTAGCCCTGCCACGAGTTATCACGAAATCCAACCTCAGTATATGTATGGGACTGTAGTTTCACTGTTTATGCACCCCTGTTTTCGTGGTGGTGGGTCTTGCCTTATTATTACCAAATCCTTAAATGCAACACCTGTGTTAAATACAGCAAATTTTTATGTTGTTTAAGCTAACTTCAAACAGCTGATGAATCTCAGCTCTAAACAAAGCAAAATGTTTTTAAAGGCATAATCGGCAAGTTTTGTTCATATCAGCACGCAAAACTTCCAATCAAAAAAGCCTCTTCTCAATGTCAACCCTCCCACGACAGAATACTTTCCCATACCTCAAGTGTTATCCCATTGCTAATTGCAAGGTTTCCTGCCTCTTACGAATCGAGGTTTTAGCATAAAAGGTAATGAAGTAGAGCATAACCAGGATGCTAAAGCTTGGCGAGAAAATGCCTTCTTAATTACTCGGTAGCCTTGAGTACTGTAGCTCCTCAACTTTTCAATGCACGCAATTATGCCAGCCCGCTTAGCAGGGGTTTACAGATAGAACATTGTGTGTTTTTGTTAGCATCCAGATGTTAATGGACAATTTTTGTGGCATTATTACAACTTTGAATTGCTTTTCCGTTTTTGTCCATACTTTGCAACACTGAAAAGTGACATCTTGAGAGTTGGCATTTATGCCAATGTAGCCTTCGGTTTTCTAACCATTGTTCATGACAGTCATGATAGATTAGCAACCAAGGGAGTGTTTGATGTTTCGAACGGTTACAAACTCTCTTGTCCGCTCATCTGTGCCATCCTTCCCGGTGTTCCCGTGGAGGACCCCACAGTCTTGGCCAATCCTGACCTTAATTAATACAAGCCTGGCTGGAAATGGGAACAGAGGCTTCTCTCAGCGTCGGCCTCCCTCTGAGCCTCTCTCTGGGGTAATGAGAGAGATCGGAGCGTCGGGAGCTGCCAGCTGAGGGGAAGGGGTCACTAGGAATAGATTTGCTGGGCTCTCAATGAGGAGCCCCTCCATGCTGAGAGAATCTGGCCGGCTTACGGACACCTGGTCATTAACATTGCTAATTAGCAGCCATTAATCAGGGCTGTTTTTTTACTGTCTTTCTGTGTCTACGTGTGTTGGTGTGTGTGATGCTCATGAATAAGAAGATTGTTCCTTTTTACCTCCAAGAAGTGGAATAAAAGTGGTTCCCATCAGCTCAAGATGAGCCGGATTAGATGTAAGGTTAAACAACAGGATAGGAAAGGGATGGGCTTCCAGCCTCTGGCAAAGGTAAAATGAATTACTAGTAATTAATGAGACAGAAGCTCTCATGTACAACCTGCCATTTAGAAGAACAAATCAGAAACCTCCAGGTTTTGTTCAGCTCAGAGGTGATGATAAGCCCAATGATAATTAACAGTAATGAACAGACATCATAATCTCAGTGCAAAATATTCAGATGTAAAACCTAATATAAAAACACTAAAAAGCTCTTTTTCACTGTGATTTTATTGTTTTAAAAATAAAATAATTTAAAAAATATTCTGTACATATGCATTTTCAAATTCCTGAACTCTGCTCAACAGGTGGTAGAAGATTGTCAGCATGTTTCTGAAGCAGTCTATTGTATAAAATCTTGTTTGTGCCAAAATTACTAAAATAATTCATGATTAATAATGCAGCTGAATGTAAAATTATAAGAAAAGTTTTCTCATGAATTTACTCACCTTCATGCCACACCATTTGTATATGACTTCAGATGAACATAAAATCACCTAACATACATTTATAGGGAACAAAAAAATGTCTTGAGTGGGTGCCACCTGTAAAAATCATGAGTTTGAAAACTTTGAAATAAGATTTGGTCTATCATTCATGTCTTCAGCACAAATATTGTTCCATGAGTCAAAGTGTAATACAATTCAAAATCAATCACCACTGTACATTGTATCTTTTAAAAACAGAATGCCTCTTAGGTCGATAAAAAGAATTAATACTTATTATATACAACACAATACTGTATTTTTTCTGTTTATAATTAGTGTGTACTGCAGGAATTCAAACCAATGTAGGCAATGTTCTCTCAACATTTTCATTTCTAAGACTTTCCTTGGGAAAGTTGAACAGTCTTGGGCAAATAACCAAATGACCATGAAAGAGAAAGAAGCAAAACAGAAGTAGTGAAATTCTGGCATGGCACCATGCAAATAGAGCACATTCTTCAGTTTTTCTCATGACGGATTGCTTGTGAAACTAGTCAAGCGAGCTGGTAAAATGCTAATGAGAGATGCATCAATGAGCTGTGTCATCCCTGGGGGCTTTTGGAAGGGGTGGCGGGACCCTAAGCGGGGTGCGAGAATTGCTGGGGACCCTAAATCCGTTAGCCCTTCGCATCTGCATTCCTTTAGTTTTAGGAGTGACAGCGCCTAAACCAAAGACATTAAAGATGCTGGGAAATAACCAAGAGCTACTGAGATTGTAAAATAAGTTAACCCGATTGATGGGTTGGACCAAACAGTCTTGGACCAAAGTCACGGCAATGTTGTTATGTCGGCCTGACTACAATGCCTAATCAATCTGATCACTCTACAAACTTTCCAAACTGTCATTTCCAACTAAATTATACCAACTTGATAATTTTTTTGTTTGTTTATTTTTAACCAAAACGTTTCAAATTGTAGCTTTAATGTTAAAAAATGACACATCTGAAATTACCTCCAAAATGGTTTTATGTAACAAGCAGTTCTCAAACTAAATATTTATCAGCAAGAATATGTCCTTTAGAGCTCGCAGAAGACCTCGGCAGGCAAATAAAGCATTTACACAGACAGAAAGAGACAGACACATCTCACCCCCCTCCTTTAGTCATCAGTTTATCAGCCGAGGCCTTGGGGGAAGAGCGCTATTGTGCAAAACAGCTCCAGCAGCCGATGAAATATGTGCCAGACTTGAGCTGTTGACCATGCCACGCGAAGCTCATAGAATTCATGCCCAACCTCAAACATCTTTGGATTCGAAGGAGAAAAGGCATGGACATACACTGTCAAGCACTCATATGCGAAACAGGAACAATGGTCTGCCTGATGCAGTCCCATCTAGCTTCATGTGTTTCATTAATGCAGACGCCGGTTTTTACTGTGGACATGGCATTGGGAGAAAGGGCGTGTATCTCAGCAATTACAGTGTGAATTGCATGAGAGGATTATATGAAGTGTTTAAGGAGAGTTGGGACACCTTGAGTACCAAAAACAGCTGCTTAGGACCCAGTGCACCTGCTTGTTACAAGACCATTTTCACCTCGCCGTCTAAAACAAGAAGTTTTTTTTGTGTTTTATTTTTTTCCATAGCCAGTCTTTTAAGACTCTCAGATAGAAAGGAGAGAAAGGAGGTGAGAGATGAGAAAATAAGACATCAAAGAAGCTGGATGTTGGTAAGGGGGGTTGGAGAGGAGGTCTGGAGTGCAGACTTAAGAAATAAGAGCTTTCCTCTAGAAACTGCTGGAGATTTGAGATTTGGTGGAGGGTGTTAGCGGGAGGAGAGTGCATTAATATTTGGGGGGGGGTAGTTAGGAGCATAGCCAGGGCTGTTACAATGTAAATGAGAGGCTAGAGTGAATGAATGGGGAACGTATCCCCCCGTCCCCATCCTGTGCCTTCCTTCGCTCAAGTCCTGTGGATCAACAAACGCAGTGGCTGTTCGTGCAGTGCATAGCAATGAGGGAGTCGGGGTTTGGAGAAATGGGACACGACATAAGAGGAGGTGTTTCTTCAAACACAAAATACAGATACAAGAAGATGCTACTAAGTTTTCCAAACTTGCAGTATTTAGTATTTATATTGATACTTTAACCTGATAACTGTCAATGCACATATTGAGCATAAACATGAAAATGCATCGAAACTACAATTTACATTTGAGATATTTTATTTAAAATTTTATTTTTATTTGTTTTATTCTTTTTTTTATTTGAGGTATTTTTAAAAAATATATTAGTATTAGGGTTTATTGTTATGAACGTTTGTAAATTATTTACTCTTCAGTCTTTTTATCAATATATAGTTTGTCATGATTAGATTAGAATTCAACTATGAAATATTAAAGCGAATAGTGAAAAAAAAGTGTTCCACAGTACACCCTAAACACCACCTTTATTTTTGTTTTTTAGCATGATGCCCATGCACCAGCATGTTGCATGTACAGGCAAGATCAGGTATGACCCACTCCCTGCCTCCTTTCTCTAGCAAAAGAAATGAAATCAAGTTGGCTGTGAGTTTATTCATGTAACTTACTCACCGGACCCTCACCAGTTTCTTCAGGATTACTGGGAGGAGATTTCAAGCAGATTGGGAGGGGCACATCCATACTATGCGATTTGGAACACAATACACCTACTTCCACATTATGATGTCATCGTTCTGTAGGGGCTTTCTCACAGGACGAATCCCTGATGTCATTGGACTCAAAGTTTGTCGACAAATTGAAACGCATTGAAAGCAATAGTGTCCACTGGGGTAGACAGTTGGCAAAGGGTTGCAGGTGTTTAGATCAGCTTAAAATAAAGAAACCCTTCCCCACTGAGTTTTCTTTCACCAGTTCCTCTAGCTTTTATTCCAAGCTGTTAAAGCAAACTCAGACAGGAAATTCCTCACGTGATTGGCCTTTATGAGTGGCGGGGAGGCTTAACCCAAATCTCAGAGGGGTCATTTGTGGATGACTGTGTGAATAACCTTGTAAGGACCCATGCTTCTCTTCACACCCAATTAAGACTACTGCTTATGGCTTTACACCTCTCCCAAGAGGAAAGTTTATGAAGCAGCATTAAAAGCTAACTAAGGGTGACTGCAGGGTCCTCTATAAACCATTTTATATACATGTCATTCTGGGTTCGTCTGGGGCGTTTACTTACATAATCACCATGAACACTGGCTACTGTAAAACTGGGGTTAAATAAAGTTTGCTTTTTGATGTGACACAGTGTTACTTCACTCTAAAATACGTTGGATTGTTTCAAACCATGGTTGGGGAAAATGAAACAAAACCAACCATAGGCTTAAATGAATTTAGAATGGTTTCGTCCATATTTGTCAACAGTGTATCAAACACGCCAAAATCTGAAAGCTTTGTTTTGTTTTTAATGACAGTTTTTAATGTGTTCTTAATATGAGCTAATATAAAAAGTTAAAATAGTGACTTTTGTTCTCTATATGGCAGTATATAAATATACATTTACATTTATTAATTTAACAGATGCTTTTATATAAAGTGACTTACATATAAAAAATGTACCAAATGAGAAAGAATTTAACCTGATAAAAAATGTACTATCCAAACTACAATTTTTGAATTTTAGATATTTTTTTTATTTTAGTTATTTTTATTATATTTTCATAGCTTTATTGTTATAAAAAATGTCTCAAATATTTATTCATGAGTCTTAGACTTTTGATCAATAAATAGTTGTTAATGATTAGATAAGAATTACTTTGAAGTTTTAAAGTAAATAGTGAAATAACCTTCACAGAGAGGCAATCGCAAAATGAATTGTGTCTAGCTAGGTATTGCTAAAAAATCTGCAGTATATTTTAATGTTTATTAGAGTTTAATGTACTTAGCTTAGAACCATCCCATCACTTTAGGAAACGTGTACAATTGTACAAGTGTACAATTTAAAGTGTCCTGTTTGCTTTACTGTAGGAGTGCTGTTTGTTTGGCACACCTGAGTGAGCATTAATAGAGTTACTGTCTGTTTAGACCATGAAGCTTCCATTTAGGGAAGGGAACTGCTTATTTGGACAGTAGACGGCAAAGACAGTATCTTCAGCTAACAGAAATGATTTGTTCATAATGAACACATTCCCACTAGACTAATTTGTGATGCTGTGAATTATTTGATTAGTACTGTTTAACCGCTATCAAGACACTTCAATCACACATGGTTAATTATCTGCAACTAATTGGAAGCGTTGGCAAATACCATTATTTCAATTAGATGAGTAATTTATCAGAGTAAACTTGATGTCTAGATGTACCAATTACAATGGTTTGCCAATGCTTCTGTAGAGTATAAAGAGTTTGGTTGCTGTGTGGCAAATATATAATTATAACATAAAAATAACGAAAAATTAAGTGAATTACAATTATAGAATTAAATAATTTTTTTAAAGTCAAAAAGTTATAGTTAAAAAATGTAAAATGTAAGTTTATTTACCTCCATGTCCAGTTGTTTTCAGTGGAATAACAATATTGGCCTTTGCAATAGTACTAAAATGTCTTCAGAAAGTACAGCAATAGTTGCACTGTAATATTTTATAATTTTTTTATTTGCTTGAGAAGATTGAGAAAGGCACCATCCACCGCCCCTACAAACAACAATTTGTACAAAAAGTGTAATTTGTTGTAAAAAAGTTGGTAAAAATCTAAGTAGTATTTTGATTTTGAATAAATTATGTTTTCATCACAAAATCTATTTTATTCAGAGTTATGAATGCATTACAGGATGTAAAGGATGCATGTAGTAGAATTCTCCAGTAAGAGACAGTATTATTGGTCTGCCAACCTTTTGTCTTAACATAAGACAGAAACTCATTAGGTTCATATCACCTAAACTTGCCTTTAACTTAGACTACACAAAGTCCCGAAACTACAAAATCACAAAAAAGGTACTAGACGGACTGGAGGAGTCGAATGTGACGCCCTGCAGTCAGACAGTGAAGGGCAGCTGTTATCCACAGCCACAGTGAACATCTGTTGTACATGCTCGCAGCGAAAAGCCACCCTTTTGTTTACTAATGCTTCTGAACTGACTGCGGGTCCAGGTGAGCAAACGTGGAGCGTTCCATATTTCGGAGCACCGCAGGGCGTAGTGCTATATCTCTTTCATCTCATAATATGTGCTCCAAAGCAAACACCATTTCAAAACACCACACACACACACACCATGACATACAAACATCCTCAAAAGCCTTATCACGCTGTAACAAAGATGGAAAAACGAAAACATGGTCTCTTATGGACTATAGGAGAACTGTTTAGTATGTTTCATAAATAATTATTTTCAAATGGTAAGGCTGGTGATATGTTACACATGAAGACACCAGGCTTCAGAAGAGATTAGTGTAATTACTCTATTGTTGACCTTTCTTTTGGGTGTTTTGCATGTCTGACAATGAGTGAATGTAAGCGTTTTGTAACTGATGATTTCAGGATTTAAAGCATAATGTGACTCTTCTTTCATCTTTTCTTTAAAATTGTAAAAAGAAAAACTGTAAAAATACACTACCGTTTAAACGTTTAGGGTCATTTGAGTAAAATGTTTTTCTTGACCTTACAAATCTTTTGATCTGTATGTCTGTGTCCAAATGTCCAATGAGTTTTGCAGGCAAAATATAATTGTGCAAACATGTGAACATTAGAAAACTACAATTTTATTTTTTAAAAATGTCTTTGAAATTTATAATTTTGACTTTGACTGAATAATGAAGAAAAAGCAGCCAGAATAGATGTGAACTATACTTTATTACTGTTTAAAAAGCATATTGGGGTGAGACGGGAGAATATTTCTACAAAGTGTGAACTACTAAAAATGATAAAATATAACAATTGTGATTTATTTTTCTAGTCACAACACAATTCTTAAACTGTGGAAATGTGGAAAAGGTATTGATACGTGAGTAAAAGACCCTAAACTTTTGAACGGTAGTGCATATAAGTGATTAATATAGGGTCACAAGTATGTGATATAATTTAATTCTAACATAACACATAACAGCACAGCATGAAAAACCACAGTGTGTCATAAATGTTCAACAGTATACTTGAGTTCTCTGAAACAATAGAAGGCAAAGGGGGGGCACAGAGCCCCTCTTAGATGATGTATGGGGGAGTATCTCTTCATTTTCCCTCATTAAAAAGCAGACATGTGTCCTGATGTACATGGTCTCAGGCTAAACTCCAGTGAAGCAACACTCCAGCAGGTCACAGAGGTCAATGAACCCACATTTTAAGAGGAGGTGTCCACAAAAATGAGCGTCAGCTTTGGTTAAACTGACCGTCATGTGTAATTGCACCTGTCATCATTAATTAAGAAAGAATGTTGAACAAAACATGATTTGAGGCCATGTCGAGTGCTACCAGAAACTGAAATTTACTGTATTTACATTTATGCATTTGAAACTTATCCGAAGCGACTTACATTGAATTACAAGCTATATATTTTTTCAGTTAATGTGTCAGTTTACAGATGTACTGTACACAATGCTTTACCAATTGAGTTTGGAA
This sequence comes from Beaufortia kweichowensis, assembly GCA_019155185.1. Lineage (NCBI taxonomy): Eukaryota > Metazoa > Chordata > Actinopteri > Cypriniformes > Gastromyzontidae > Beaufortia > Beaufortia kweichowensis. Next base: position 9,347,884 of record CM032818.1, on the reverse strand, counting down.
CATGTAACCCAAAAATGTGTGTAATGTTACAATAATGGTACTGGTAATGTTACAATAAAGCCACACTGTTAGATCTTACCGGGCATTTTACAGTAACATACTGGCAGCACTGTTGTCTCATTGTCAAGTTAACTCTGATCATTTAAAGAATGTGTTTAAAATGATTTGTTTGGCTAAAATGTGACCAGCTGATGTTTTAACAGCTATTGCAGAAGCTTAAAAAAAATTACAGTAACTTACCTGGTAAAACTATTGTTACCTGTTATAAAAAATGTAATATGGCAATATTCTTTCAATATTTTAAATAGCATTTGTTTTACCCATATGGATCAATCTAATATAAGGGATAGATCAAACAAAAATAAAAAATCTGTCATCTAATTTATTCACCCTCAAGTCTTTTAAACTTTTCTTTGACTCGTTTTTTTCTGTGGATCACCAAAACAATTTTTTTGAGAAATGTTTTAATGGTTCTGTGTTCATACAATAGTCAACAAGTCAATGGAGGCCTGTGTTGTTGGATTACCAACATTCTTCAGAATATCATCTTTTGCGTTCTGCAGAAGAACAAAAGTAAGAACGAAATAGTGTGTAGAGTGAGTAAAGAGTGAGTAAATGTTTGAACTATTACTTTACTTTTTTATTGGTAAATCAATAAATAATACATTGTTGTGGTTGTTTTTACTTATTTTAGGGTATTATTTTGATATATTATTAATGACACTCTCGTTACCGTAAATTTTTTATGACAACTATATGATATATGTGGTAATCGTTAATAATTAATTATTAAAATTAACATCTGAATCTTCCAAAAACAATTCAAATTTCCTTGGCATGTTCACTTAAACACCGAACAAAATGGCTTGATTCACAAACACAGGAACATATGTCGACTGTTAGGGTGCCAACACAACCTGTTCACTTACTGAGCGTGTGATGTTGAATCTAGTTACTGGGTGTGTTGAACTGGATTTGATCCAAGCTCTCTGGCAGAACAATAAATTGTTAGTTTGATCTTATTCACAACACCAAACATAAACACATTTACAACCCAAACTCCAGTAGATGCAAACAGGCCGATGACAAATACAGGACTGTGAAAGATCTGTGACCTCTAGTAGACAAGACTCCGTGAGTGAACCATCAATTTGACATCATTAATCTTTCATTGTAATATCTAATTACTCATCCTATTTACTTGTCAGGAGTGCGTATGCCGAACACTCTGCAGGGATCAGCCCCATGGCAACGCCTCTGGCCCCTACCTTGGCTTCACAGCAGACATGGGCCAGCCTCTGAGTTACACCTGCCCAGCGGCTAGCGGTCCCAGGAATGTCCAGGCCTGTCGGGTGTCCCGGCCACCGCTCATGATTAATGCATGGAAATCCTCAGGGTCACGCTCCACGGGCCCTGCATGAAACAAAAAGACATGATCCCTGAGTCACGTCCAATGAGAGCCTCTGCGAGTGCAGATATTTTGGCAGACCTTCCTTGGGGGCCATGTGGAACGGTGACAGCTTGTTGAAGAAGATGAATGCTAAACGCTGCGTATGTTCGAAAACCAGAGCCAACAATTGGCGGCTCTTTCGTAGATTGAATTTCATCATCGAGGGTCGCAGCTTATGCACTTAATGCGTTTTGCTTCATGAAACTCAAAGACAACAGTTTAAATATTTCGGAATTTACATAATACATCATGCAGTTAGAGGTATTGTTTACCCAGTTTTACAATTATCCGGTCAGAAACAATTGAAGTAGTACACCCAAATATAAAAATTTGGGTAAAATCTCATAATTAACTTATTTTGATGTTATCCTAGCTATATATGACCTATGAAAAGTTGTGTTTACAACTGTTGTTTATTAAAAAGCTGTCATGTTATCGTGTTATATGAAGCTCAAAATGACGAAGCACAAAAATCCATCACTGAAGAAAAAAAATCTGATATTTTAAGCTTATTGAGCGATCAGTATTGTCGTGTATCAATGAAAACAAACCGATTAACATACTAAGCTCAGTTATGACGGTACATGGATAACTTATGAAATGTGCATATGATATCTAGATACAAGATACAAGAGAATCAATGAGATTTGAAGTTATTTGGGTGAACTACTATTTTACCCTGTTAACTGTCACCATTCATTAGGAGGAACACCTATTTCCTTATTTACTTTAATATTTCTTAGTTTAATTTTAGTCTAATCATGACAAACTATAAATTGATGGAAAGGTATAAGACTCGGGATGAAATAATTGGCCATTTTCATAACAATAAACATAAACAAAACATTTTATAAAAAAATGGTAATGTTACTGTAATTTATAAAAATCCCTAAAATGAAAATATACTTTTTATATATCTAAAAATATTTTTAAAAATGTGTATACTCAATTTCTGCTGTGACAGTTATCAGGTTATAGATGGGTGAACTATTTGCATAATGTTGAAATGTTCTTACACAGTTGTGAAAAACTTCTTGAATTTAATTCACAATGTTAGCTAGACAGTATGTTAATTTCAAGTGCTTTGATTTATGCGCCTTCTTTTGCATCCCATCCCGTTTCTGGACATTGAACCTCTCTCATTTGCGTGGCTTTTGTTTTTCTGTTCCCCGTTGTCATAACAACGTGTCCTTGGGGCAGGGAGAGAATTTACGCCCTTAACCACTCTCAAGAAATCGCGTGTGCTAAAAGACTCAGTACAGTACTATCAAGTCTTTTAACCTATTGACTAAGTGTGAGACTATTGAGTCGGAAAGCCAAATCCAAATGTCTTTATGTCCAACACAAGAAAGTAATCTAATTCCAGTTGTTGACACAGCGGATATCTGTTCTTGACATAAAAGCCTCTGAGGCTTCATAAACCATTATTTACCTTAGCAGAAGGTAACAAGTTCAAGATAAGTTTTATATGAATATATAATTCCTTCCTGTGAATCTAGCTGCGAAACAAACTTGGATGTAATTGAGGACATTGTCCGGAGTTTCTGTTGAAACCATCAGAATTTCCGCTTGCGTTGAGGAGGGATTAGTGTCATTAGAGCACAGCGGTACTCACGCCGTCTAAAAAGCAAACAAACAAGAAAAGAATTTCCATACACACAGCTGCCGCCCCATTCCACCTTCCCCGGGTTACCCGCTGCAGTCACGCAGGTACTAAACCACAACTTCTCTGTAGGCAACATCAATCCGCAGTCAATTGTCACTGTGCACCTGTATGTTACTTCTGATCTCGGCCCAACCCTGCCGGTATGAGCACAACCTCGCCTCTTGGAAGCCATGTATGTGAGAGGTTATGTGGACACATGCACTTTCAACTCAGGCAAAAGATGGATTTGAATGCTCGTGTGAAAGTAACGTCCACACAGATAAATAGACCAAGGCGAAATGTTCTCAGCAGCGAGCCTGTATTGTGCACTGGACGGCTAGAGCACTGCAAACAAGCCCTGGAAAACAGAGGGATCAATTTAGCTGAACAAACAATCTTTCATGTAATTGTGGCTACTTATCCATTTATGTCATGTCTGGCAGTCGGACCGATCTGAGCGAGTGAGCTCAGGGTTCTGAGGGCCATTATTGGCTCGTATGACCGTCGTCCTGTTGCACATCTAAAAACACCCTTGACAAGTAAAAAATAAATAAATAAAAAAGATAGAATTAACTGCCTTAAATATGTCATCCAAACAACACGTTATGTTTTTCTTAGTGTTGATATTGTGAATAATTCTAGTTTTAGAAAATAAAATTAGTACATACGTAATTTGTGTGTTATATACCATATTGTTACATATACCATGACTATTTTGGCTAATGTGTAGAGAAAGTTACATACATTTAAATGTACATAAATATGGTGTTTTATAAATTGTTAAAATGTTGTTATTACCATTATGAAATAAATGAACATAATAATTTATTTTTATTGAAGAATGATGTAAATTTAGCTGGAAAGGAGCATTTATAGTTGAATAATATTAAAGTAAACTAAATAAACCTACACAAACGAACAATATAAATAACTAAACAAATTTAACAGTCAAATGTGCTGTAAAATAATTACATATTTTATTTTTTCTTTAAGGCCAAATGAACACAACCTAATTTGTAATATTGTTCTTTATGAATGTATAAATCATATAATGCTTTATTTACTCATGTTTACCGTGCTACCCATATATTCAAACTAGATGGCTTAGTGCAAAACAAAAGTTAGGCTACAATCTATGGCCATCTCATGGTTAGGACCCATTGCATTGATGGATGCACAGTGCCACCATCTGGTTGGAAACTGAGTTGTCCATTCGATCATCATCAGAAATCTGCTTTCAAATTTTCCAAAAAAACAAATTTTTGGAAGTACCCTACATTCCTGTACTTACCATGTAACTTATTTAACCTCAACCTATTTTAATGTCTATGTAGTAACCAGTAATTTTGTTGGGTAAGTACACTGAAATCATACTGTAATAGTACAAGTGCTGTAAAATAAAGTGCAAACTAATTTTCAGTTCTAATAGAATATATGTGGCCATGTGCCCTGTGTAAAACTTAATATGAGAAGGCCTTATTGATGGATCTGATTACAATCATATTGAAAAATAAACAGCACATTAATGCAAACAAATGTTTAGAGAACATTAGAAACTAATATTATTAACATATATTTAATATTGCCTATGCTATTAGATTAGATTAGATTAATCATTACATTGTATAAGATTGACAAAGTACAACTATAAATGTTGAATTAACTCTTGTTTTCCTGCTGGTTTGCTCCTGAATCGTAAAAGTGAACTAAAATGTTGCATTTAAATCTTTTGATAAGGGCAAGATGTAGCATTTACAACAATACGATTATACTTTCACTTATAGCTGAGACTTATAATAAGACTTAGTTGACATATAGTTGTAAAGTTACTTTTAGTAAGAAGAATGTGGACTATTAAAATAAAGTCTTGCCATATATTTTCCCTAAACTTGTCATAACTTTGTGTATTACCAATAGGATTACCTGTAATATACATTCCTCTTTTAATATTTCTCCCTTTTGACATTGGGAGAAATATTAAATAAATCTTCATAATGCCTTAACCTGACAAGGTTCACAGCAGAAATTAAGTATACACATTTTTTTAATTTAATTTTAAGATATTAGATATTTTTTCAAACATTTTTAAGACTTTTAAGAAAAATTTATTTTGAGGTATTTTTATAAGTTACATTACCATTTTTTTTTTTGTTTATGTTTATTGTTATGAAAATGTGTCAAATGAGTCTTAGACCTTTCCATCAATTTATAGTTTGTCATGATGAAATTAAAATTCAACTATGAAATATTAAAGTAAATAGGGAAATAACATAGGTGTTCTTTCTGAGAAACGGTGACAGTTATCAGGTTAAAATGCTCTCTACTAAGGCAGAAAAATAGGTATAGAACAGAACCTACAGTTTCATGTCAGTGTTTTACTCAAAATTAAAGATTAATATTAGTATTTTTTTAAACAAAGACACATTTTGGTTTAAAAATGAATTTACTTTGCACTGAAACTTGAAGGTCTCCGAGCAATACGCATGCAACTTTGGGCAGCCGAGCAGCACAGACGCCTGGATTAACAACCAACTGACAGCTATGAATCACTGTCGCTCAAGAAAACTGCAGCTATTCACTTTACAGGTGTAAAAGTTAAAGTTTAACCCTTGCTTACATGTAATTATTGGTGATTTCTGAAAAAACAAGAAAACATCACAGGGTTATAACCGAGCCTGCGGTGAGATGAGCCATTGAGAATCCACCTTTCATCATGCCAACAACGTCTGGAGGGCTCAAGCCCAGCTCTGTGGGATTCTCGCTGCCCTGGCTTGTTTCCTTCCTGGACCCCAGCCAAGTGTGGGAGCCGCTCTGTTTTACTGCCAATCTGTTTGTTACATTTCTCATAGTCGCTAATATCTTTCTCATGTTGCGGCAGCATCGTTGGAGGCCGAAAGATCTGCCTGAGGTTTGCAGACTGCAGGTGTGTGCTGACAGTCCTCAGGCATTCTTCTCTGCCATTTAAGCATAGAAAAACAAGCGAAATTGAGTGGATTAAGACACATGCAGGTACTAACAGCCCCAAAAAAGTATTTGACAGGGCACTTCACGCTAACTTGAGACAGGGGCAGCAGTCACATGATGTCATGGCAATTTCAAGACGTGTTTTACTCAAACGGACAAACGCGATGAAAGATGTGACACATATATTAGAAGCGAATTCCCCTTGAAGTTTATGTTCTGTGGAATAGAACGCTTAAAGCTGCAGTTATTCACTTTTTGGGTTAAAAATGAACAAAAGCAAACGGCCTTCTTATCTTACCCCGATACCCAAAAAAGTTTATTAAAATGATTTATAATTTCATTTGCCCAGTACAATTTCAAAGAACACGTTAGTTTGACATCATGTAATTTTAACCTACGTAAAGATAAATACGTAAAGTAACCTGCAATTTTATGTTTCAAGCAGAGATGGCAATTACAAAGTACAGCTTTAACAAAAGTTTTACATTTTTTAACCTGATAACTGTCACCACAGAAATTAAGTATACATGTGAAAATGCACTGAACAATTTTTTTTAATTTTAAAATATTAGATTACAGTAACATTAACTTTTAATGTTTTTTATGTTTATTGTTATGAAAATTTGACATCTTGAGTCTTTTACCTATTCATCAGTTTAAAGTTTGTCACGATTAGACTAAAATTTAACTAAGAAATATTAAAGTGAATAGGGTGTTCCCACTGAGGAACGGTGACAGTTAACAGGTTAAAGAAAATGTGAGTATAGTGCTTGTCAGTGTAGCTCACCACTACAATGATAGTATGTGGGTAGTCTTGGCTTCAGACAGCACACCCACGGACTGGCCATAGTCTCTTCTTTAACCGCATGATGCATATTGCACACTAGACTTAAAAATCCACCAAAAGGCCAGAATCTTCTCCGATTGAAGGTCTGGCTATGTGAGACTTGGCTATTTTGGCCTGGTAGGTTGCTATGTGTACATTTCTGTTGTTATTTGCAATGCTTGCAGTTCTAGATAGTTTCAAGGTCATTACTAGAGTGTTGTCATTTAGTTGCAAGGATGCACAATAATGTTTTTAGGTGTTGTGGGTAGTTCCTATAGGCCAGGGGGTTGCTATGGTGTAGTCATAAGTATGTAGGTAGCCATACGTGTTATTTGTGTTTAAATTCCTAATCACATACAGAATGGACAATATTAATAGTGTTAATATGGACAAAAAGGCCATATTAACTATTTTAAGCTTATCTGACATATGCAAAGCCTGTCTTCAACGTACATGATTTATAGCAATGAACTTGGTTAGGTTTATCAGCACAAGAAGCGAAACAAAAGACTTCAAGCAGCGTGATTTTGACACACTCTCTTTGAACAGAGTTCAGTTCCAGGTCTTGTGATAACATTCATGGCAACACCTGGACTCTCCAACATGTCAGATGCCCACATACTGATCACATACAAAACTGCAGCTCCTCGAAGTTGAACAGGTTCACGTAGTTTTATAAATAAATGCTGGTCAGAGAGCTCGAACGTAAACTCTGGCCACATGAGACAGAGTAAGAATATGTTCATGGCGACAACCAAAATGTTTGACTGATGCTTCTCTCAACACAGATACAGAGTTACAATGGCTTATAACTAGGGTAAGAGAACTGAACAACTCTAACCCTGTTTATGAAGTTACAAAGTTTAGACTTCTATTGACAATCCATTTACTGCAGAGAGGGTCTTATGACCTCAGCTAGTAAGAAAACTATTCCAAACACCCAGCAGCATAGTAAAACCCTTGTAAACACATAGCAATGCACTATAGACCACTAAAGGACACTAGTAACTGCATAGCGGCTCCTAGCAACCACCCAAGCACCCAACAAACACCCTAAAAATCTAGTTAAAACAAATTGTTTACTTTTACCTTGACCTCCAAATGGGTACAGTTGTGGTTGTATCTAAGTAAAAATGTTAAAATACGTTTGTGATTGTATTAAATATCGATAGAAGACACAGGGGTTGAACTAAATAATAGGAACACTCATTGTTATAGGGGTTATTATTTGCGCAGGCTACTGTGAAACAAACAAAAACTCTTTTTTGTTACTTTATATTGTTGCATGTCAACACAAGGTTCTGAACAGGTTTTGTCAGAACAAGTTGTGTACTATTCAAAAGTTGTATAAACCTTTTGTGAGAAGTTTGAAGTGATATTAAAAGCAAATAGTCTTCCACCACCTTATTAATAAAGAGATATCACCTATTTCCCAGGTGTTCACATTATTTTGGTGAACTGCTTTATATTCTATCACCACACATTTTGGAGGTGCAAATAAAGGAAACAGGCTTTATATAGAAAGAATATAACTAAATATATAACTAATGTACTCACTTACAATTTATTTTTTACCACATTGGGCTGTGTAACTACTACCATTCCTGATTCTCATTAATCTTATTAGTTACGTAAAACTAAACTCTTAGATGAGCATACAGTTATGTTCTTTCTTTATAAAAAAGATATATTCTAGAAAAAGATTATTAGGTTTGACTGTCATTTAATGATGGCACATACCACAGGCTGTTTTTAATGACAGCTAGAGGGCACTAATCTTTAAAATGTAACTTTAGGTCATAATAAGATGTCTGTGTAAGATGTATGTTAAACAGACAGGCAAAATATTTTATTATTTATTTATATATTTTATAGGAATTGAGAGCATGTGTTGTACCTTAGCTCTAAGGTAAAAATGTCATTGTCAAAAGACAAATTGCTATTTAAGCATTACACTCAGAAACTGCAGAAGATGACATGCATGATGCATGTTTCATGTTTTTTGGACTAAAAATTAATTTTCTATTTTAACAGAATGTCATTGTCAGCCAGTCTTTGATATTATTGGTTTCTTTTCTTGTCAGCCAGTCTTTGATATGATTGGTTTCTTTTTTTAACCTGTTTCCTTGAAACTCATAAAAACACAAAGCTGAGTATTATATATACGTACAGTATATATTCGAAAAGCAGAGGACTTAAAGCTGACCCATGTGGCACCCCAAACTTTTTTTATTTGACATTTTTAAATGTTATTATATTTTTATTAAAATATATTATTGCCTATTTATAGTTGCCAACACTGTTTCTAATACTTTCCAAGAAAACGTCATGGTCTATGGACAGTGTTTTGGTCTAAGTAACATTCTAGTACTGTGATCCTAAATTTAATTTCTTACATATAGCATTTTACTGAATAAATGAGATATTAAAGAGATATTACAAGTATTTCAGAGATAAATGGAAGATTTGAGGTCTTTAACCAATTCCCCCTGAACAATTGGTGGTTTCTTAATAACAGGTTTAATAACTGCCAAGTTCTTAAGATATATTATAAATAAAAGAATATGTTAAAAATATTAAGAGTTACAATATAGTTAAAATCTGTGTACAAATAATATGTTGATCAGACATGAGTTGATCTGGAGCAAACAGGAAATGTGCTGGACAGTGTTTTTTTTCTCAGATTGAAGGGGTTCAATTCAAGCTTAGTCAAACCCGTTTCCACAATGGAAAAAGTAACCAGCCACATCTACATTTTTCCATGTATTTTGTTATTGAATGGTAATCAACTTAGGCATTGGTGGCAAAGGGCCTTCAGTTGTAGCATGACAATCATTCTAAAACCAATGCTGTCTAAGGAGGACCACACTCCATTTTTGCCTATTATGTGAGAGCATGTGTGACATACTCCCTGCCAAACCCTGTAATCAGCCTACCATTAGCATGTTGTGATAGCCACACAACGCTTTGAGAGCTGTCAGCTTGGTATCCCCTCAAGCTACAACAAGTCCCTGTGGAAAAGAGACGCGTCGTAAGATGTAGTCAGTTTAATCCCTGCTGATGTTTAGGCCAGAAAGTAAAACAATTATTAGTGTTTGCAAAGACAAGAATCACTTCTATTATTGCTCACAGTTTTGTTGCATCATTTGAAGAAAGAAAACAGTGGTTTTAATTGGATTGCTAATCTTTTTGATTATATCCCCTTTGTTGTGCAAGTTTATTAGACTTTTTGCCCAGGTAAAACCATTCAAAATATCATTACAGGGCTACAGAGATACATTCTTTGAACACCTCACATACAGTAAGTTCATTGACAAATAAACATACTCACAGAGATATATTCAATTTGGTCAGCCATGAAAAATATTTAAGGGCACATTACCTTTCGCTGTGGGTCAGTGGCTGTTAAAGATGCAGGCAGGAAGAATTAGTTCTTCACGAAATCCAATCCATCACACTCCTAAAGTGCAGAGAGCTTGCCAGGTGCAACCAAGCAAGACCAACAGGAACCCAGCTTTAAGGATCCTAAGTGGGCAATTACACATATCTTCCATTAAATAGGATTAAAAACAGCAACAAATAGAAACCAGAACTGTCTGTGTATTTTCAGTAAATCACTGGCTCCGGGTTGAGCTTCTGTGACTTTAAACATGGCAACCTACTTGCGTGGAACCTGTCAATCTAAAAACCATCAATATTTGCACCTTCACAAAAGTATTAAACTTACGAATGTAACTCTTATATTTGTGTATTAGATAGAAATACGCACACACTAAAACGCTTTCCTAGTAATGCTAATATGCATGTTACCTGTGCTTTTGTCTTTTTCATTTTTTTTATGTGTTACTTTTGTTTCTTTTGTGTCATATTACTGTGTGTGTGTATGTGTGCTTCGCTTTTTCTTTCTTCTACAGTATATGTTTAGTGTATTTTCTGTCTTAACAATATGTTTCCTGTACAGCTGCTTTGAGACAATGCAACATACTGTTTTAACGATCGATGGGTAGGTACTTTACTCTGACCAACTCTCACATCCTACTTCTACAATGACTAAACGTATCAAAGCAAGCCGGCATTTTTAACTGCTTTAAAACACTTTGGTGGACACACAGCCTACATAGCGTGTTGCTGATCCTCCCATAACCACAAGAGGGCGCCTTCACCCAAGTTTTGACATCGGTGGACTCCCACACATGTGACTCATTTAAACTTATTACCAGCCATATAAATAGACCTTGTTTTCCACTGTACTGTTGTCAGTTTTGTTGTACACTGTACAGTTCTGTGTTAGTCTAGTAATGCACTATAGACCATTTCACAAGATGTAAACAACACTGGTCCAGAAGCACTTCCTGTTTCAGTTTTTTGTATTTCACACATCAATTAAATGAAATCTTAAAGATGTTTGTTAAACAAGTCAGTTATAAATGTTCTGTTGATTGTATTTTGTTCTGACATTTGTGTAGTGTTAAAAAACTGAGACAGGAAGTGCTTCTGGACCAGTGCTGTTTACATCTTGTGAAATGGTCTTATAGAAAACATAAAAACATTTCGTCTTCTTGTTAACAATAATAGTTAGACATGTAAAGTTATTCATTTATTAGGGAATTTTGCAAACTCACATTTGTCAAGCACCGCTTTGGCTTATCTTTCTCGGTTAATAATTAAAAATTGCTCACTGCTTACAATTCAAACTTTTTAAAAATAGTTTGTTTAATGATTTTTCCATCCCCAAATCATTATAAACACGGTTTATCAATTTTTCAATAGATAACTGAGTTAGATCTCTCTCCTTTTACAGATTAAAATGGTTTAACCGTGAGTTCGTATAAAACAAATATGTATATGGGTAAAAACAAACATGTGATTGTGTCCTATGGTGTGACAGCAAAAAAATCTTACAAAATATACAAATAATATGAGAGATTTACATGAGTTACATGTAGGATGTTGTTAGTTTTTTTTCTACATTTCTTTCCAACCATAGATATTTGTCAACTACGAATAGGATCTGGACAGCAGTCTTTATTTGATTCGTTTATTTTTATTTGTTTCGTTTATTTTCCTGAAAGTGGCGCTGTTGAGTTAGAAACAGGCATTTACATACAGTATTTCAGTAGTAGCTACTTACAGTAGTAGCAAAAGGTAATGTCAAACGTTTGGCCAGTTAATATCTTCACTCTTTATTAAAATATTTTAATGAAGATAAACACGTACTCAATTTTTCCTTTACTTACTGTCAGTGTTTTTGTTTTTGTATATTTAAATAAAACCTGTATTCCCTGATATGCTGTAGTTTGACTTTGGCCAAATAATTTTGTCAAATAAATGCATTTAAATGTATTGTTTTGTCAATTTTGTACCATACTCTTTATTTAATCGTTTAATCCAACCTAAGGGGTAATTAAAATCATATATCGTACAATAACGCCCCCCACGGACATCACTTGGCCACTAATGAAGATGACAATCACACTGAGTTAATCACAAAGAAGTAAACATTCAAAGTCAATAATATTTGACTGATAATTTATTGTCTGTTTATAGAGAAATAAAACAGTGTTTTAAATGTCAGAACTGAAATTGCAACAAAATAACACCATTTTAAAAGACCACTATAATGAAAACGCACGGGCTAACGAAGTAAAGAAACTGTTTTTACTGTTTAACTAATATTAAGTACATCTTGTTCTGTATATCCGCATGAGTGTGTGTGTGCATAATCTTTTTAGAGCTGATGTTGCAGCTTTGTGTCCATCTGTACATCAAGTGGGAAAAGCTATTTTGCCTGAAGATGCATAAAACTAAATATTCATAATAGTTGCTAAATGACCCACAATATTAGGCAGTGATATGACAGCTGTGGTATTCTTAAACTAATCCAGAGAGACTCAGCGGATGACAATATAATGCAGTGCTGTGACACATTAATCCTCATGGTGCATGTTCTGGGTTCAGTGCAGCATGTTGCACTAACATGGTATAATCTCAGCATCTGTTCCCCATATTGCATTCGATGTGTGGATCATTCTGTTGGAAATATGATGCGACAAGAAAATGCACATTAGACTTTCAAATGCAATACTGACTAACAAATATATACCTGCAAGTTACAGGTAACCTGCTAAGAAATAGTCTTAATAATATGAAATTGTAGTGATCCCTGTAGTGAGTTCATTAACTGTCATTTAGTTTATTAATGTAATTTAATATTGACACTGATGTGTCTACTATATTGCATAATAATGCTTGTAATTTGCTTATCATTAAGATGTGAGATATCTTCATAACCTAAAGACCACTACAAAAGTAGTTTACAACTACAAGTAAAGGTCTTAATAGGTCAAAAAAATTGGTACTCAAATTAAAATACAGACAGAAATGCACTGAACCGTGACACAAATATTATTAAAACGTTTGGGAACCTTTTTTTTCCCCAGATCTGGGAATGTACTATGTAGAACCAAACCAGACCAATTTATTAACTAAAACCAGGTGCTCACATTTCATGTCAATAAAGAAATTTAACCTTAAACTTAACCAAGAACTTAACAAAAATATATAATAAATAAATAAATACAAAAAGAAACTTGGCTGACTTTACCAAGTCAAACTTTAACACTTTGCAACAATTTGTATGAAATTTGGCCCAGACTTTGACTCAGGTATATACAATAATAATACAATAGAATAAGACCTGATACAGAACAATCTTACCATTTACAATATGGATTTGGAGACATCTAATTCCAAGTCTATTTCTGCTAAAGCCATACAATAGATACATTCGGATTCAAACAGACTGTTATATTCAGAAAATTTTTTCAAATGAACCTAGTTTTGAAATCAGTGGGACTCCAAAAGCACATTGTGGGAGAATGAAATTAAACAAATACACAAACAAAACAATTCATCACAAACAACAGTCATCAAAAACAAAGGAAGTGTACCTCTACAGTGTAGATTAGACAATCTTATAAAAGTGCTTCAAAATACTGATTATTTTAGTTACAGCATCTTCATACAACGTCTTTTACAATTGATCAGTAATATCAATAATATGAGAATGATGTCACAACACAGTGTCTTTTAACAGCTTGTAGTCCTGCCTCTAAAAACCCAGCTAATGTAGTTTTTGTCTGATTTATTGTTTTCTACATAACATCATCCTACATAATGGAAAACCCGTCCTGTAAAAATATAACCGTGATATATTTAATACTGACTGAGTAATGTTGAAAAAATATTGACACTGTAAAACTGTAGCACGTGTGACTCAACTTTCCACCGCCGACATGCGCAGTTCATACGCGCACCGGGTGACGTCACCTCCGGGATGTTGTCAGTCAGAAGTCATCTCCGTTAAGCGCAGTAGGTGCGCGGTCGTGTTCGTGCTTCGACGTCTTTGATTATGGGTCGGGAATTAAATGCTAGTGGCGGACACGCGGTTTTTGTGTAATGCTGAGAGAAAGACTTGTCGGGAGTAGCAGTTGTTTTGATGCCGCGGGGATTCTTGTCGGTAAGGCGGGCTAGCCTACTGCGCTACGGTACCTGAGAACAGAATGATCCGCTGGATCCGACAACAGCTGGTACGACACTGTCAACTGTTTTATCCTTTTACGTTATTCTTTCCATGGAGACATGTTTTAGTTTTTTTATATTTGAATATTTTTTGCCAGTAAGTCAGCTGCAGATTAGCCTCATTCTGCTAGTGAAACAATTTTATAACAAAGTTTAAAAATGTATAACTGTTCTGTAAAGGCGGGTATCACCTTTAACCTCTGTAAAATGGTTTACGTATAGATGTTAATTAACGTATTTTTGGAAATGTTTTATTACTAATTGTGTTAACTAAGTTAAAATATTACGCAAAAACACTTTTGTGTTTAAATCGTTTTGGAGGAAAGCGTTGAGTATTGCGTGCTGTTTTCGTCTTCGCTGCTAGTTGCGATTTGTTGGTTTCGATTCTCTCTGTAAGATCTGCAAAGCATTTCTGCGACACATCACAGGTGATGTCTCATGGCTCTGATGCTTTTACAATAAAAAGTTTCAAAGTTTTTGTTAAATCCATTTTCAAATGAACCTAGTTTTGAAATCAGTGGGACTCCAAAAGCACATTGTGGAAGAATGAAATTAAACAAATACACAAACAAAACAATTCATCACAAACAACAGTCATCAAAGACAGAGGAAGTGTACCTCTACAGTGTAGATTAGAAAATCTTATAAAAGTGCTTCAAAATACTGATTATTTTAGTTACAGCATCTTCATACAACGTCTTTTACAACTGATCAGTAATATCAATAATATGAGAATGATGTCACAACACAGTGTCTTTTAACCGTTTGTGACCCTGCCTCTTAAAACCCAGCTAAAGTAGTGTTTTCCACATAACATCATCCTACATAATGGAAAAACCATCCTGTAAAAATATAACCGTGATATATTTAATACTGACTGAATAATGACATGTCAAAAATTGAAATCATGGTAATTATTTATTATAGGTCAAATCAAACTTTGATGCTCGCTATCTCATAATTTGATTTTAAGACTTTAGTTTGGTTTTTACAGACAGGGTTACGTTTGTGTTTATGTAATAACAGGCCGACAAAAATGAATGCTTTTTTACATTTGATTTTGAATTTCTTATGAGGATTGAGTTGTGGTTATTCAGGTTTTTTTCTGAATCATATAGCAGTGTCAGTAATGGGAAATTTCAAAACCGTTTATACTATTGCAACATTTCTACATTGTGCATATTGTCCTAATGCGTTTGATTTCACTCAGGAAGTGTTTCAAGATCTGGTCTGCCTTCTGTGGCACCACTACCCTGTGGCTGCAGAATTGCTCCTAACAGTAAATGTTTAGCTGCGGTGGAAAATTTTGGTGGTGTAGCACCACATCTGCTTTTTTACATTCATGGTGTGTTTTTTTTAGTTGGTAATGCTCATCTGTGTAATTGGGTTTGTACTGAGTAATTGGTCGATTTTGTAACGGTGAAGCATTCTCGCTAAGCTGAAGGGGAAGCTTGTGCATGAATAGATTTAGAACTTCACAATTATCCTTATTTTGCAAGAACAAACTTGTTGGCCTGTGTTTAATTGCTAATGTAAAGCAGTCCAACAGGTGCGTCACATCTGTCTTGGGAAGCTTGATCGTAACTGTGCATTCAACTGTAGCCTGATTAATGCTTGTACGTGCTGGTTGAAGTTCTCAATCAATCTCTACAGAAGCTACAATCGTATTATCTGTTAATTTTGCAACAGGCTGCTATAATTTAAAACCGCTTAAGCATTTTAAAGCCTTTTAAAGACTTGACATAAAGTTTTAATAAGCCTTCTGTTTAGGTTTGATTAAAACCAAGTGCATGAAAAGATACTACATACATCATGACCTATGTAATCTCTTGTTTCCCACAGCAGTGTGATGCAGTCACATGCTTATTTATATTCATATTTTTGTTTGTGAATGATACTTGCAGGTATTTGCCAGTTATTCTCCATTCATAATGCTAACCATATATGAGCAGTTTGAAGCTGTGAAAATATTTTTGTTTGCCATTTATACTCCATTCATAATCCTAACCATATATGAGCAGTTTAAAGCTGTGAAAATGCACTGAAGTTTTAAAAATTAAATTAAAAAACTTTTTTCATAAAAATGTCATTCATCTTGTGTGCCACATCATATGTATAGAGTGTATTGAAGATAGACAATATTTACAAAGAATTTGTATAAGCTTAAATGTGAAGTCAGAAAAAATACATGGATTTCACAGATTAATATCTAGTGATGCAGATTATAAATTACGTGCGAAAAGCCAAAGGTGGTGATCATGTGGTCTGTTACTATCTATTAGATACACAGTTTTATTGCTTCTGCTCTCTTTCCCATCTTTTCTGTTAAAGTTGTTGTATTATGAGCGAACTGCATTTTAGTGGCATGCTGCAATGCCATTTGTGTGTCTAATTAATGCTTTACAACTTTACAATCTTTACAATTTTTACCTGCACTCTGAGCTCACAGAAAGGGAGCGAGAGAGGGCATGATAGCGTTGATTCACTGGCACTCATTATGTATGAAAGACTGTTTGTTTTGATGATGTGTGTGGATTCATTCAACAGTAAATTTGTTTGCACGCATCATGGACATAGAACTTTTGGGAATAATTAAAATGTCCACAATAACAGCAGTATTAGAGTTTCAGGCATTGGTTTTTACACGCTCATAAGATTAAAACAACGTCAAAGTGTGTTTTAGCATCCGAACAAACCCGTTTTAGCATCCAATTTGTTTTTCTCTATTCCTCCGGGAATAAATGTCAGACCATTATACGGGAAATGTGTATTCATTTTTATTTAGTACTTTTTAAAATCTTTTCTTCTCCATTTACCAGCAACTCTGCAATTGTTTTTTTATTTTTGGTTAATTTTATCTGATGTTTGGAATTGTTCTGCTGGTAATGACATTAATGTTCTGTCTGGTCACCTAATATGATTGTTAATGCCACAAATCATTCTTTTCTCATATATATGAGACATTCATTTTTGTATAATTAATCAAAGGGATCATATTCCACGTATTTGGAAAAATTGCCTGTGCCTGGGCTCTTATTATGCCTCCTCTAATAACATTGGCTCATTAATTAATTTCAAATACCATTTTCACAGTTTTGATATCAGAGCTAACTAGAATTTTGTTTTAGAATAGTACATTGGTCCACACACCCCATGGATAACTAATTATCTGTAACCCCTTAACCGCTGGTACCTGTAGATACACAGTGATAAAGCCCTTAATCCTCACAGTGAGTCTTAAGTATTTTTGGCTCTTCTCATCTGTTTGCCTTCTGGTAGTCCTCCTTTTCTTCTGGCCCTTATTTCTTCTATACTCGCCTTTGTACTCCACTATCAAGTCATGGCACTTCTTTGCGTTCCTCTCAGTTACTTCCAGCTCCCACTTCCTTTTCCTTTTCTCCTCCTGCACTCGTTCCATGATTGATTCTTCTTGAAGTCTTCCTCCTGTCTTATAAAGTTTTGAGATTTTCCTTGCCCATCTGTCAGTGACAGTCAATGATCTCTTGATTTCCAAATCAACCCCAGTTTGGAATCCACCTAAGCCCTTAACCAACTGTTTTTCTGGACCAATTACTCCTGTAGCTCAGTTGGTAAAGAAATGCACTATCAATGCAAAGGTCATGGGAACCAGTGAAAACACATACTGATAAATATAAAAATGTACTTTAGTCTAGAAGTCCTTATGATAATGGTAATGCTGGTTTATAGAAGCATCTGAAGTATTATTTAATGAATTCTGAATATAGGTTTAAGTCACAAGGTTAAAACTGTAAAGAGATCTGATCTCTATTTCTCGTTTATTCGCACATACAGCATACAACAGGCTACATGACGAGGTTCCATGTGTGAATGTGAAGATCAGTATATGGAAATGTTGTTTATGGGCTTGTCTGTCTAACACACAAACCAACTTGTCTCTCCTTGTTTTTTACAGGGCTTCGACCCGCCCCATCAGAGTGACACACGGACAGTTTACATAGCAAACAAGTTCCCACATCATGGCCATTACATTCCTCAGAGATTTGCAGACAATAGGATCATTTCGTCCAAGGTAGGGTTTACAGCATGACTCTTCATATACAACAAATGTAGAAGGAGCTATAGCAGGGCTACAGATGTAAATGTGTCATTTGACTGTCACGTGTGCAGGCTTTTCCTACTCTGCCTGTGGATTTGACTGTAAAATTGTCCGTGCTCTTGTTTTTTTTCTCTTTGTAGTACACCATATGGAACTTCATCCCTAAGAATTTGTTTGAGCAGTTCAGAAGAATAGCCAATTTTTATTTTCTCATTATTTTCTTAGTTCAGGTAAGTTACCAATTGTCTGTATATATAAGAGTTTTTCCTTGAACGATGATGTTCTCACTGGTTCCCCTATCATTTATTCAAGGATGTTTGAAGGGATAATTAACTGAAAAAAAAAAATGATTATAGTTTTCCATGCAAGAACAATTAATGTTAACTAAAACGAAGTCACTAATGCTTTTCCATCTAGCTAACTTGAGGTTTGGGTTAGTCCAATTCATGAAGAAATTTCATTTAGAGCTTTTGCATAATTTTTTATAGTTTTGTAAAGCTTTAGCCAATTGCCATGGTAAGGTGTAGCAATTGATCAGCAACTCACAATAATAAATACATTCAGCCTGTGAAAGGGACAGAAAAATAGAGAAAAACATGACCAAATCTAAGGCCACGTTTACACGACAACGTTTTGATAACAGAAAAACAAAAACGAAACAAGACGATTGAAACGCTGTATTCTGCATGCCAGGCCAGTGGTTGGCGTTGTCATGAGCACATAAGCATATTTAACCCAAAAACGCATTTTAAAACCCTTTGACGGCATATCAGTGTGTTTAGAATTTGATATAAGTAATGTGTCTCCGCTGGTCGTCGCGGTACATTAAATCTTATGTATGTGCCTTTTGTTTGAGTTTTGATAATAAGTATGTTGAGTGGCGCAAACACACAGTCCTGTAAGCCGCTATTGTTGCTTTGAGTATACATCCAAGTGTTGTTGACAATAATAGTATTGTTAACAAAACGCGTCAGTTTGAAACCAGTTTTCAATCCACCAAGTTGTTTTTAGTTTTTGGTTGAAAAAAGTCATGATCATAACAGTAACACTAAATACATCTTGTCTGTTTAACGTACAGTGACGCTCTTTTTCTTCAACGAGCATGCTTTCTTGTTTTGTCAATGGCGAGGAATGTTGTTGACTGGAGGTTACCAGCACATGGCAAAAGTCTGTTTCATAACTAGATACGCATTCTCTCCCTTCAGTTAATGATAGACACACCCACTTCCCCTATCACAAGTGGACTTCCTCTATTTTTTGTCATCACAGTAACTGCCATCAAACAGGTAAGCACATGATTCCTTTTTTGCTGCCAAGTTGATGTTGACAGAAATAGTTATGCACACATTGTGACAGCATGATTGCAGGGTAAACGGTGTGTTTTTTCAATACTCGTATACAGGGATATGAGGATTGGCTGCGGCACAAAGCTGACAATGAAGTTAACGGAGCCCCAGTATTTGTGGTGCGCAGTGGCAGTCTGGTCCAGACCCGATCCAAAAATATCAGAGTAGGTTTCTACCATTATCACCAAGATTACTTTTAAATAAGTTTTATGTGGAAAAAATCCCATGTATTTAACATGCTGATGTGTGCCCTGTTTTCTTGCATCTGTGCAGGTAGGTGATATTGTGAGGGTAGCCAAAGATGAGACATTTCCTGCAGACCTGGTGCTCTTATCATCAGACCGTGCAGAAGGAACTTGCCATATCACCACTGCCAGTCTGGATGGAGAGACTAACCTTAAGGTCTTTGTTTTTATATGCTCTTGACACTGTTATGTAGGCTCATAAACTTTCACTAGAGGGTTAATCTACAGTATCTCATGGTTTGTTGTATTAGAGCCACCACCCAGTGCAGTCGTTCTCTGATCATAATTTTGGAAAGAATAAGAATTTTAAACTGAAAGAATTATAAAAGTAATGGTGGTTGGTGGTGAAATAAGGCCGGCTTTATGTAGTGTGGCTTATTACCACTCTGTGTACCATTGTATTTAATTGTGACAAATTATATGTAAGATTCGATATCAGACAGGATATTAAAAGTGAAAGTAAAAGAAAAAAGCTTTATAGGCTGACTGGAAACAATCGTTTTGCTTGCGTTTTACATATGTGTTTATTAATTTGGGAGGTGTACATTTCATTAGTATGTCTTCAACCCATGACCTTTCACCCTGCTAACGCAATGCTGTACTAGTTGAGATGCAGAAAAGTCATACAGCACTGCATGTTTTGGTTTTGCAGAAGCTCTTTTTAATGCACTAGTGTTCCTCTTGTATTTTGATGTGTAGACGCACTTTGCAGTACCAGAGACAGCTGTGTCACAGACAGTGTCCCGGCTGGAATCTCTTCAGGCAGTGGTAGAGTGCCAGCAGCCGGAAGCTGATTTATACAGGTATTCCCCTAAAAAACAACAATTTAAAATCCGTGTTCCTCAGGGGGAGCATTTTTTAAGGAACTTTACAATGCTTTGCATTTTTCTGCTATGTATACATCATAAAATATGTATATTTTCTGCACAATATATCAGTAACCAGTATATGTTTGGGCCAATATAATAAATTTTTGTTGCCAAATGTATTACCATACATTTAAAACGCTGGTAACATTTTACAATAACGTCTTGTTTACTAACATTAGTTAATGCATTACCTAACACGAACTAACAATAAGCAACATCATTTTACAGCATTTAACAGTCTTTCTAAATGTGCATTACTAATTCAGTGTCATTATAAAAGTCATAAAAAGTGTAAAATTGCAGATTTGTGATATAGTGCGAATGCTTTATAAATGCCTTAAATTTAAGCTATCAACTATATTTGATGTGTTACTCTTCTGTGACTGTCTGTTTTGATTGAGATCATTTCTGCTCTTAGGTTTGTTGGAAGAATAACAGTAACCCAGCAAGGGGAAGAAATTGTCAGGTAGGATCATCTTCAGATTTTAAACCCTTTTCACTCAATTATATATAGAATGTTTCTTATGGAAATATATTATATTTTATAAATTAGTTTTTTGTTGGTTATGTTTTAATTTAGGAGGAGGGTTGGGGTTTGAAATACACCAATTTTATGTTTTTTTTTTTTAGACCTTTAGGACCAGAGAACCTCCTGCTTCGGGGAGCAAGATTAAAAAACACCAAAGAGATTTTTGGTACAACTTGCACATTGTTATTTGTGCCGTGAAGTCAAAGAAATGTTTTGAATGTTAGGCAAGACTAAACATTTCATGCCCCCTGAGACCACTAGAGTAGCTTAATTATACAGTAGATTCAATTTTGGGTAAATATATAATCTATGTTAATGATATTTTTACAGATAAACAAGCCAAGATACTTTTCAGGTGTCTTTATATAGCAAAAAAAACTTTCAATGATTTATTTTGATTATTAATCAGTTATTAATTTGTGTTCATTTGTTATCTTTAATATTATATATATATATGATGTATTTACATTTTGTGTCACTCAGCATTGTGATGTTGATGGTTTGCGATTATTTATTATGACATAATGCAGGTGTGGCAGTGTATACTGGCATGGAGTCAAAGATGGCTCTGAACTACAAGTGCAAATCCCAGAAGCGCTCAGCAGTAGAGAAGTTTGTATTTCATCACGTTTGTCCTCATTTCCTCATAGTTTGTTCATTGCCACTCTTTAATGGCCACATTATCTGTTACTTGCCTCACTTGTGCAGGTCCATGAATACATTTCTCATCATCTACTTGGGTATTTTGCTGTTTGAAGCAATCCTCAGCACTATTTTGAAGTACGCGTGGCAGGCAGAGACTAAGTGGGATGAGCCTTTCTACAATCAGAAGACTGATCAGGAGAGGAACAGCAGCCAGGTCATTACACACTATTATCTTCCCACAAAACAACAGAAAGTTGGGGTCTCGGGATGCACTATCGAGTTAAACTATTTTTAACGTGTCAAAGTGTCTGAAAGGAATACTGAAAGGAATAGTTCACCCAACAATGGACCCCATTACCTTTCCATAGTAGGAATAAAAATTACTATGGTCAAGTTAATGCTGTTCATTTTTGGGTGGACTATTCCTTTAAAAACATGGTGCTCAATGCAAGTTACAAACATTAAAAATGTTGCAAACACAACATAACAGGCAGTGTTTCTCAAAGGATTTTGTAAAATTATCTTTGCTAGATGATGTCACTTTCTAATTAGTCACAGGGGAGTAGGAGGAGGTGGGGGTCTGATTATGAGTAACGGATGCTTTGTTGAAACAACAGCATTAGAAATCTATATATTATTCTTTTGTTACCATAGTTTGGATAAATTTGAGGATTAAACTAATGCAAGTGAAGCCCACACCATGAGGCATGTGTGGCACTTTGATTGCTTACATCACTCATTATGAAATCTGCTCATTTTGAAATTTTGTTTTGAGAATTTTACATTAAGACATGTGATTCTGTTCTCTTTACAGATTTTGAAGTTCATTTCTGATTTCCTAGCTTTCCTGGTGTTGTACAACTTCATTATCCCTATTTCTCTGTATGTGACGGTTGAGCTGCAGAAGTTTCTGGGCTCATTTTTTATTGGCTGGGACTTGGATCTTTATCACGAAGAGAGCGACCAGAAAGCTCAAGTCAACACATCAGACCTCAATGAGGAACTGGGACAGGTGTGATTTTAAGCAGAAGCAGGCTCAGATAATATCTAAAAACCTATTACACATCTTCCTAAGCAAAGATTCAATGTAAAAGATATGTGACACTCTGTAAAGACTTTATCTGTATAGATTCAGTCTTAGAAGATACAAAAGAACACAGATTTTATAGTCTCACAGAATAATACTTTAGTATTGTGCCCTAGGTGGAGTACGTTTTTACAGACAAAACAGGAACTCTTACCGAGAACGAGATGCAGTTCAGGGAATGCTCCATCAATGGCATAAAATACCAGGAGATCAACGGAAAACTTGTTCCTGAAGGAATGACTGAAGATTGTCCAGACGGATCTGTGTCTTGTTTGGTAAGGTTTAGTCTCTTTTAATGAGACCAAAATATAAATCTTTTCTAACAATGTAAATCTATGCTATCACTTTTATTTAATTTAACACATACTTGATGAATAAAAGTATTAATTACTTTAAAAAAAGAAAGATTAAAAGTGTACTGACCCCAAACTTTTAAATAGTAGTGTATATTGTTCGAAAACGTTTCTATTTTAAATATTAAATTAAATAATAAATAATCCTTTTAACCTTTAATTGATCAAAGAATCCTGAAAAAAGTATCACAGGTTCCAAAAAAATATTTCCAGCACTGATAATAAATCAGAATATTAGAATGATTTTTGTAGGATCATGTGACACTGAAGACTGGAGTAATAATTAATGTATTTTTGATTAATTTGATTATTTTTGATGAGCATAAGGAACTTCTTTAAAAAACATTGTGTTAAAAAACACGTCTGCCCATTTGTAAATGCTTAATTATAATAAACTAGGGCTGTATGATATGAGAAAAAATGTGATAACTTTACAAATAATATATTTAGAAAGAATACATTTAAGGAGTAGTTCACCCAAAAATTGGACCCCAATTTTTGGGTGAACAATTCCTTTAGGTGTTGTTTAGGGTCAATATATCTAAAACTGATTATACCACAATAATAGCTCAGTATGGAAAAATAAATGTAAATAAATCTCATATTTAAAAATGAAAGCAATCAATGAATCTCGCAAATAAACAGAAAACACACAAAAAATGGTGTATGGCTGTAAAATGTGAACGAACATGAGTTCATTCATTGTACCTTTATAATTAAAGTTGTGTTGTGGCTTTTGCTATTCTTTTACTCTTTATAGACTAGATTGTAGATAATTCAGTATCTTACTGTGTGTTTTTGCTTTTCAGAACAGAGAGGAGGAGTTATTCTTGAAAGCTGTCTCACTGTGTCATACAGTACAAATCAGTTATGATCAGACAGATGGACCAGGAGACCCATTCTCTCATGCCAATGGCTTCTCGCCTCAGATGGAGTATTACGCTTCCTCTCCTGATGAAAAGGCCCTCGTGGAAGCCACAAAGAGGCGAGTGCACAGCTGTTTTTTCTGTCATCTGTATTTTCTGACAAGTGTGTGTGTGTAGTCAAGTAATGCCAGATATACATGTTGTGACCCTTTCTCTCTAAATATTTACCTTATTCTGTAAAGAATCTGTCATCCTATTTGCAGACCCAATTAAGTTGCCAATGTGTTGAGTTTTTAGTTATTTAGAAAAAGTTGTTTGTTTTAAGGCTGGAAAAGAATGAGATTAATGTAATTACTTTTTCTTATTCATCTACTTTTATCTAAAAGGTCTATTGTTTGAAAAAAGTCAATGCAAATTTGCGTAATATATGCATTTATTCATTCTTGTCGAGCATTATGCTTACATAACTACAACATGCAAATATTTTAATGGAAATTGAAATTGTGTTTTGACAGCAGCTTGAATTTAGTCGTGCTTGAAAATGTTTCTACGTGCATCCCATTACACATACAAGCAAGGGGGTGTTAGTGTGTATGTGTTTTATCCACTATAAGCTTAAAGTCCGTCCAAAGCAATATTAAAATATGTGTTCTGAGTTTGGTCACACCACAAAAAATGTGTTATTACCTCCCAGTCAAATTTAAATGAATAAAAAACTGCCAAGTAAATCAAATAAGTTATCAAAATCTTGGAATGGAAAATCATGGAATGGTTCTCTGCTCACAAATGCTGGGGGCGTGTCCACTGGCTGCACTGAAACCACACCCACTTGCAGGAAAGCGACGGTCTAATATGCATTTGCGCGATGAAGGCATAGCTAGCTAACAAAATGTAGGCTGTAGTAACGAATGGTGACGGTAACTTGCGATTGAGCAGGCGAAACACTGATGCTAATACACTGTAGTTATTATAGTGGTGGGCGGGGCCATGCTCTTGGCTCCAGTACGTCATCGAGCCACTGTTTCAGCCCATGTTTAATGCCACAGACAATTCACGATAACTGAACTGTCCCACTTTTGCTGATTGAACAGTTGATGCATTGAGAACATCTGCATTTACATACTTTTTGTCTGAGTTTCTGGAGTTAAGGCCCTTTAACCCCAAGAACAATAACAAAAGCTATACTCACATGCTGCATTTTCTCATGTCCTTTCTGTAAACAAGACTTGATTTCTCTTGGAACCTTTTACTTGGAACATAAAAGAAAACATTTAACAAAATGGATTTTTCTTATAAAGGCCCATTGTAAATCTTGGCATAAGTATATGACAGTGACAGCAATGATTAATCATGAAGGCAGTGGTCACTGTGGTGCACTAAGAATAATTACAGTATTCTGAAGTAAGCGCAAAGAGATTATACTTTCTAATTCTTCACAAAATGACAAAAGAGGATCACACGTTTTGATTTTGTGTTTTCATTTGTATAACTTTTGTAACGATGTTTGTGATAATGTATATTTACACTTATTGCCAAAATGGAATGTCAAGCTTTGGACAATTCAGTTCTTTTTAAGCTTTTTCTTGTAATATAGTATTAAAGATGTAAAAAACTTTGTAATCATGTTGCATAGTTGTCTAAAATAATTTAAGGAGGCTTGGCAAAAATTACACACTTTTCTTTTTCAATGCAGTTTTTGTATATTCAGAATAAATTGTTGTTGTTTGACTTTTTGACAAGTAATTAAGTATGTTTTTTGTGCCATAAATTTCGACAATAACCTCATATTTTGATGGTTTAATCTAACCCGAGAGGCCAGAAATAGCATGTCTTCTTTGAGTTCTCAGATGATTTGTATGTTAAATACACGAATAGACAAAAATACTGCTTTTCTTTAAAATCCTTTTAATTTTGCATGTTTTTTTTTATTTCAGGATGGGTGTCACATTCACTGGATGCAGTGGAGAAACCATGGAGATTAAAACATTTGGAAAAGCAGAAAAGTAAAGCTCACTTCTGCATTTACTTTAGATAACTCGGACACAGTGAGAACTGTGTTTACATGGAAGTAAACAATGCTTTTTGTTAACAGCTTTTAGAGTTATTTTAACAGCTATCATTCTGCATGCAGGTACAAACTCCTCCACGTTCTTGAGTTTGATGCAAACCGCAGAAGAATGAGCGTGATACTGCAGAAGCCTTCAGGTATGTGCTTTTAAACATATATGTGCTGGTTATTGGTTATTGGTTAGTTAAGTTATCCAATGCTGTCTCCCAATAGGTGAAAAGGTGCTGTTCACAAAAGGAGCTGAATCAGCCATCCTCCCCTATGCCACGAGCGGAGAGATCGATAAAACCAGAGTCCATGTGGATGAGTTTGCTCTGGTGAGATTGTTTTACATTTTACATGGTCTGTGAGTTAGATTAGTCGATTAGAAGTTTAGTAGAATAGTAGATTAGTCTCTAGCTCTGCCAACAAGTTTATAATGTTTTTTACATGCTAATAACTTCTGAATCATAAGTCCTAGAAACAGAACTTTTGAACTTTGATTCTTCTGTTCATGCCAGATCGAATGTATAATCATCTACTTAGATTTTTCACCATTTTTAATTGCCCAAAAAAACTCATCCTCAGCCTGTTTAATTTGCGCAATTGTTTGTATGTGTAATCTAGAGACATTACAGACTAAAGCTTTTAGCACAAAAATCCAAATGGACATTATCTTTGCAATGGCTTTGTCATATTGATGCAAATCTTACGAATGCAATGGCATGTTGTTAAAAAACAGGACATGACATGGTTCATTTGGACCCCTTTCAAGGTTACATTATATCATTAATTGATGATCATTTTTTGCTTAAAGGGATAGTTTACCTAAAAATAAAAAAATTATGTCATAATTTTCTCTCTCTTATGGCATTCAAAACCAAGTTCAATTTCAGGTTTATTTGTATAGCGCTTTAACAATGTAGCACTGTTTCAAAGCAGCTTTACAGCAGAATAAACAGAATGACAAGCAGAGAAATATAAAAGCTAATTTAATAACTAATATCTAATAGTATATAATAAACCCTGTATATGATTCTTTCTTTTGTGGAAAAAAAATTTTGTGGAATTTTTGGGTAAACTATCCCTTAATGGTGTTGACTGGCTTGACCACTGAATTGCTGCTTGTAAATCACCACGATCAATATTGTTCTGACATAGACCAAGTTAATAGTATAAAACAACTCATTTTTATTATATGCTAATTCTACTAATATGAATGATAACTCAAATCACATGGTTTGTTGAGGTTAGTTTTGTCTACATTCATTTTTGTGTACTATATTGTTGATGTGCTTAATTAAAATTGGTTACCTGTTTGTGTTGTTGGTATAGGCAGCTAATCCCCTTCTATTGCTTGTATTGTTTTTCTCATCTGTTTATAGAAGGGTCTGCGGACGCTGGTGGTGGCATGCAGACACTTCAGTGCGGATGAATACCATGAAGTGAACCGGCAGCTCCATGAAGCCAGAACGGCTCTACAACAGAGAGAGGAACGGCTCGCTGATGTTTTTAACTTCATCGAGAAAGACCTGGAATTGCTGGGAGCCACCGGTGTGGAGGACAAGTGAGTCACCAGATTTGTGTGTTTGTATAATGTGAAGACTGGACTTTAGATGAATCCAGATCTAAATGTAAATTGATGGAAGTAAAGGCTTTTTATTGACCCACATTGTTAATGTTTTTATCTGAGAAACACGGGATATGACAGACGCTTGTTGTGGTGGTAGTCTTTCTAATTAAACTTCAAAAGTTTGCATTAACATGTAATCAGATACGATAGCAAGGCTGATTTGGGGTGCTTTCCGAGGTTTAAAGTCCGAGGACTTTAATATTCATTCATATTTATTATTAATGACATTTATATGGCATTTGTTTGCAAAGTATACAAAGAAATAATATATTTTTAAATTTCATATTTAATTTGAGAACTTTAAAAATGGTACCGGACATGTTTTGATCTTTTATTCACCCTAATGTCATTTCAAACCTGAATGACTTTCTTCTGCTGAACACAAAAAAAATATTTTAAAGAATGTTGGTAACCAAATATTTTTGGTCTGCACTGATTTCCATTTGTATGAACACAACCACTGAAACATTTCTCAGAATCTTCTTTTGTGTTCCACAAAAGAACTAGTAATTTACAGAAACCACACAAGAGTAAATAAATGATTTTTATTTTTGGTGAACTAGCCCGTTAACTTTCGGCTTATTTGACATTTTTGGTTAAATAATGCTTTAATCAGATTTGCTTTATTTATATGACCGTAATCAGTTAAATCAATTTTTTCTGACAAGAGTGTAATGCTTTTACACTGATTGCATGGAGAGCAGGAAGTCAGTAGTGAGTCACTGTGCGGCGGCTGCTGCTGCTGATGCAGTTTGACATGCTGTGGTGACTAATGTGGCTCACCCATGTGAACTACAGCCATGCAGGAACACAGGAATGTGTTTGTACTTGTACTGCAGTGACTATCATTGTGTTTTTCCTGAGCCTTTTTATGAATCATTTAAACCATTTTGGACACAAAGTCCTATAGACTGAAATATTTTCTCTAGTCTTTTCAGTGAACATCTTCAGTAACATCTTCACATGTGATAGGTGAAGATAGGTGACTTGTGACTACTTCATTGTATACATTGTAAAGCAACAAAGCACCTATATTTGTGAACTGCAAATAGTCATAGAAATTCTTAAATCTCTATAGTGTATGTGCTTTAAATATTAAAAATAATCAAATTAAAGAGCAGGTAACATGGTATTTGTAAGTGTCCTAATGTTGTGTTGGAGTCCCCTACAACAGGTTTAAATGCATCTAAGATCAGAAAACACTGTAATTTTCTCAGAATATAATAATATAATATTAGATCATTTTTCGATGATTTCCAAACTTCTTGTACGAAGCAGTTCTGAGTTTGGGTCTGTAAACTCCTACCTAAGCTCTGATTGGTCAGCTGGCCCAGCCTTTTGCGATCGGTCTTTCCTGTGTTCGTATTGCACGGGCAGGTGGGGCATGTGTTATCCAGTGACAAATATAGGTAACAGGCCAAAGACAGATTGAACAGATTTCGACTCGTTAAGGCGATTCAGAGTTGACAGAGTTTTTGTGGGACAGTATCTTTATGTATTGTGCACTTTACAACAACTTTGCAGACTGTTTACATTAAAGGATAGCTATGTTACAAACTACAATAATTTTCGAAAACCCATGTTACCTGCTCTTTAAACAAAATTATAAATATAGAAAAAAAAACAATGTGGCATACGAATTGTTTGTATCTGTTATAACATCTCTTCACAGATTTGTGAGCTATGTAAAGACATCTTCAATCTTGTTTATAGTTTTGTTGGTAAACTTTGTTGTTATAACAGTTTTTTTGTAGATGTAAATAAAAAGACCACAATAATAAAACAACACTCATCTTCATGTCTAGGCTGCAGGATAAGGTCCAGGAGACGATAGAAGCTCTGCGGTTGGCTGGGATTAAGGTGTGGGTTTTGACGGGCGATAAACATGAGACAGCTGTTAGCGTGAGTCTCTCCTGTGGTCACTTCCACCGCACTATGAACATCCTTGAGCTTGTGCAACAGAAGTCAGACAGCGAATGTGCCGAACAGCTGCGCAGGCTGGCCCGGAGGTACATCCACACACTCTTCCACACTGTTTACACAACTTTTTTGACTCTCATTACCGATACCGATTATTCCAATTCAAATTTTTTAAAATAATTTTCTATTAAAATATACTATGTTAATGTGCAATTATATATGATGCATATAAAATTGCTTAGGCATCATGGCTTGCCTTTTTAGGGATTGACAGTTTTTAATAGTTACAGTAATGAGATTTTTAAGGCCTTTTTTTAAAGAAAATTCTGATTTATCTGAAATTGTCAGTTGTAGGTTTTAAATTATTGCTGGTAAACTTATCAATCCTTATTTTTAATGAATAATTAGGAATTTTCTTGATGTAAGCATCTAAAAAAATCACCACATCTTTTTAAGTCATTAAAGAAATATGCAGATATATGATTGGATCCTCCCACCTTTGTAGTTCCACATCAAGTGAATGTTGATAAATGTGCACTAATGTATGTGCAGGATCAAAGAAGATCATGTGATTCAGCACGGGCTGGTCGTGGACGGGGCAAGTCTGTCTCTGGCTCTCCGAGAGCATGAGAAACTGTTCATGGAGGTGTGTAAGAACTGCTCGGCCGTGCTCTGCTGCAGAATGGCACCTCTCCAGAAAGCCAAGGTGAGAGACCTTTCCCCTTTCTCGTGTACGCCCATTCATGTTTCATATTGTCTTTCAAGGCCAGGGGGCATGTGGACTGATACCTCCAGCCCAAGCTAAATTACCCAACACTGGCTTGTTGTTTTCAAAGTGTTAGTGTTAATAACTACTGTGTGTTTGGCAGGTGGTGAGACTGCTAAAGACTTCCCCAGAGAAGCCCATTACGTTAGCCATTGGGGATGGAGCCAATGATGTCAGTATGATCCAAGAAGCTCATGTTGGGATCGGTAGGTGCCTGTTTACAGAAAGCAAACTAGGCTTTTTAGAGACCGTTTGCAATTAAAATGTTAATGTATCTTTTGTCAAATTGCATCCTTTGTGAGTCAAGCTAACAAAAATCCATTCCACAACAGGTATCATGGGAAAAGAAGGAAGACAAGCTGTAAGAAACAGTGACTATGCAATTGCGAGGTTCAGATTCCTTGCCAAATTGCTGCTTGTGCACGGCCATTTCTATTACATTAGAATAGCCACCCTTGTGCAATACTTTTTCTATAAGGTGCGTTTTCTTTCCACTGTATGTGTGTCCTTTGCGCTGGGTGTGATTTTCATTAAAACCCATTCTTATGAGGGTATTTGTTTTTTGTCTTGTAGAATGTGTGCTTTATCACTCCCCAGTTTTTATACCAGTTCTTCTGTCTGTTTTCACAACAAGTAAGTGTCTTTTCATCGTTTATTTACTTGTGTTCTTGAGTCACATGAATTGTTGTCATTTGGTATGTGCATGTATTGCATTCCAAGTTTGTGATAGGAGTTAAAGGAATAGTTCACCCAAATATGAAAATTCAGTCATAATGTACTCTCCTTCCCAGCTGTATTTGATTTGCTTTTTTAGCTGAACACAAACAAACATTTTTCAATTAAAATTTTGACATGTTATCTTGTATGGTTCTCAAAACATCCAAAAAGCCACTAAAGTAATCCAAATGACTCCACCGATAATAAATGCCTTCTGAAGTTAAACAATATCTTTTTGAGAGGAAACCATTTTCATTCCATCGATAGTCATTTCAACAACTCGGCGATCAAAGTTTTTGATACCCTAAATTTGATCATTCTTTTTCTGGGGCAAGAAATATCTAAATGATGAAGAAAGCCAAAACAATAAATGCCTACACAGTTATAATGGGGGTCAAAATAACAAGTTAGAACCAAATTACAGGGGATAAAAATGACTAAAAAGATGGCAGCATTATTATTTTATTTTAAAGTCTATTGTTATTGTTGAATTTAGCCATCCTTGTAGCATTACATGCCAGTTAGTTTTGTGTCCATTTCACAAATCAAGTATGCCTGTAACTCAAGTATTAAGGATATTTTTAATGTCACGTAGTTCCTAACAAACTTTGTTTTGATGAAACTCTTTGTTTATGAAGCCGTATATGGTACAATCCCAAAGCAGAAATTTTTGAATTGTGCCTATTTTTCAATGGTTGAAAATGTACATGTACAATTACTGGAAAGCACAATTTATCCTTAAAATATATTTTTCTTTACATAGAATAGAAGATGAAAAGGCATAAATGATAAATATTTATATGAAAAAAATATAAAAAAAGTATACAAAAAGTTTGATTTAGTTTAGTAAATGAATATGTCTTAGCCAGACTGAATTCATTGTGAGCTTGTGCTCTGTGCAGTTTAAGTGTGATTTCTCAGACCTGTGTGTCATTTGCAGTGTAGATTCTTGACATGCTTCTGATGTTTTACAGACGCTCTATGACAGCGTGTATCTCACGCTGTATAACATCTGCTTCACCTCTCTGCCCATACTGGTGTACAGTCTGTTTGAGCAGCTGGTACATCCACATGTGTTGCAGAGCAAACCAGCACTTTACAGGTAAAATAATGACTTCATTCTTCACTCTGGGTAGTTGGTTCCACACCGTATACGTGTAAACCTTATTTCCATAATTAGGAGTTAAAATAACACTGATGAGCAAAATACTACATTGTATGTTGATTTTTTTTTTGAACTGTCTATTTACCTCAAAATAGTTTAACCCAGACTTAAAAGTAGCCGTATTATGTTTTAAAAGGTGGTAACCCACTAGTTAGTATTAACTGAGTTGAATAAATCTGCACTATTCACATGCAGTTTGTGCCTGATAACAGTTTCCACCAAGACAGAGTGAAACGTATTCAACTGATTATTTCTGTTTGTTCATCAGAGACATCAGTAAAAACTCCCTGCTGTCCTTTAAAACGTTTTTGTACTGGACCCTCCTGGGCTTCTGCCACGCCTTTGTCTTCTTCTTTGGGTCTTACATCCTGATGGGAGAGGACACCACGCTGATGGGGAACGGACAGGTCAGGACTCTCCTGCTGTATCTAGCAGCAGATTTCTCTACGAGTTTCATCTTGTTTTATACGTCTCAGTTCTGTTCTCCTTTCAGCATGATGGTTCTTTGATATCTTTCAATTTATGGATCCAAGTAGCCAGAAGTGCTTAAGATACTAAATGCACTTTTACATTAATAATCATTACACAGCCTTAGCGACTATTGATTAACTCCGGCTTACAGACACAGCACATCAATCTTCAAAGTAATGACCCTGTTATCTGGCATGTTGGTAGCATATAGATACTTTTATATCCATATTCTCTTTTTTTCTGCTTATCTCTTTCTCTTTCTTGCTGTGCATGCTGTCAGATTTTGCGAGCTAACAAGCAACTGGTAAGAATTGAGTGGATTCCAGATGATGCATGTGTTTTTTCAGAAATAACCAGCTGTCTGTCTCTCTCTGTGAAGAGTGGCTCTCATTTGCATTCTTTTGACATGCTGCCATCCTCAATTACTGGGGTTAGTCACGACGAGATCTGGAGGCGTCCCTCCAGAACTCGTCTTTTACGTGAAAGTAAATGGCTTCCGACAAGCCGGAATCTCTCTCCGATATAAAGCGATTGAGTATCGTTTAGAACATGTGTTTTATTTTGGATAAATTGACGCCCTTGAGATATTTCGCTGGCAGAACTGCCACAGACAACATGTTAATAACACAGTGGGCTGTTGGCGCTTTAAATGAGTTAATCATCTTTTAAAATGCGCGATTCTTAATTTCAGATGTTTGGAAACTGGACTTTTGGCACTTTAGTATTCACTGTGATGGTTATTACGGTCACACTGAAGGTAAGTTGATGTGTGAATCCAGCATGTGTGCGTTTCTGAATTAATGTGGCCCCGATGTTCATTTGAACTGATTTCTTCACAGCTGGCCATAGAGACTCATTTCTGGACGTGGATGAATCACTTCGTCACATGGGGATCCATTGCTTTCTACTTCATCTTCTCCCTGTTTTATGGCGGCATCATTTGGTAATGCATGCCTGTGTATCTTGCTTCTGCAATAAATGAAGTATTTCTTTAGCGTTACATCTATATATTCTATACAGTAGTGTTTGAATGAAGAATTTGTACATTTTAGACGTACTACATATACATCCACCATCCGTTTGTTTGCCTGTTTTTAATCATGAGGAATACATCTCTTGATATCTTTTATCGCTTAAACTTGAAGAGATGGCTGGTTCCATTTTTTTATCATTATTTTTCATTTTTAAACTTCTTTATTTGGCAACCCTTGTGACCTTATGGGATAAAAATTTCCCATTACTACTTTTTTCACAAAAACATAAAATTAATTGTAGGAACTATTACTAATTACTTTTTAGTATGACATAATTTAAGAAGCAGTTTATTCTAAAAAAGGTTTCTAAACCTAAATAACTCAGAAATAGTCCCAAGGGCACCTGTACCATGCCATCAATTTAGTCAAAACATAGTAAAATTATTAGCCATTAACATTGACTTCGTTCTTTCTTTTTTGAATGTGGAACAATGGTTTGTAAATTTGGTTCTGTCTTTCAAAAGCTTTTGTTGTGTTTTTTTATTTAAACTAATTTTAGTGTAATTGGCTTTTTCCCTTCTTAGGCCGTTCCTTCACACACAGGACATGTACTTCGTCTTTGTCCAACTACTATCCAGCGGTTCGGCCTGGTTTGCCATTTTCATCATCATCATCACCTGTCTGTTTCCTGATGTCATCAAGAAAGTCTTTTACAGGCACCTGCATCCAACCAGCACGCAGAAATCTCAGGTGAGCATGACACTTAAAGCCCCAAAAACAGGTGGAGATAGTGAGAATTCAAAGCGTCATCGGGTGTGTAAGTCACAATTTGTAAGACCGTGTTTATAAGAATAGGATTTTTGTTTTCACAGTGATTGCCTTTCATGTCACCACTTTACCACTTGCCCACCATCATTCAAATCACTCATAAGCTTAATGAGACATAAGACACATCATCTGAAACCACTGCATCATTACAGCAATATTTTATTACTAAATATCTTCTGCAGTGCAATCACGATGCAGGAATGATGGTAATGAATAAAGACAGGTTTTAGAGTCATGCGTTGAGGATGTGTGCCTCTGGTTACCTTTATTGGTTGCTTCCTGTAAATAATTTTTTTATATGACCACTTAGACAGGACACTTCCTTCCTGATATGACACTACAGTTCCTTATTCAGATGACGTAACGATAAATAATTTGAATCTGACCGTTCCTTATTTGAGCATTTGGAATCTGCTATGCTTATTCACAGGGCTGTACATTAACATAGCACTGATGATAGCACTGATGATACAAAGATTGAAAGTTCGTAACACAGCACATACAATTATAGTCTATTGCTGTCTTTTAAAATGTCGATTAAAATGTCGATTAAAATATCGATTAAAATATAGAATTACATGTCTATTGCTGTCTTTAGACATAAGTAGTGCCGTTCATCACTTTAACAGGCATGTGACTGGCATGGGCGTGCATTGAATGCCTCTGCCATTGCTTATGTGTCCGTTGTAAAATGGACAGCAGTCCACACAAACAAGCGAAAACTGTCACACAGGTGCTAACGTATATTCATTCACAGATCATACAGCCCTGCTGAGCAGTGTGTAGCTTGGGTCTGTTCACACTAAGGATAATAACAATTAAGATTAAGATAGTAGCATCAACACCACAGATATAACACATGATATGAACAATATGGTTGGAGTTGCTTTCAAAAGGTCATCTGATAATAATAAAACATTGACAGCCATAACTTAATTCAAATTCAAAGGGGTAGCGCATTTAAAATATAAAACTTTGTTCTTGGTGTGAACTGACCTTCAGCCCAGGTTAGCCTAGAAGACTCACTGACCAACTCGGTAACAAAGCAGCCAAAATTCTCTGTTCCTACTGTTATCATTGGTTTTTGGCAGGGTTAGGAGATTTTATGCTGGTGACATAAGATTAAGGAATACTGTTAATATTATACTGCTCTGCGCATGTTTTTTATGTTATCAGACTTCTTCAAGAGCGTGCCCTTAAAGAAACCTGTTTTCTTATTGCTACCCTAAACTTCAGAATGTCATTTGTTGTCACAAGTCAAAACTTGTTTGTGAAATTACCACCAGCGAGCATAAAAGGACAGTTTGCATCTTTAAATCTACAACTACAGTTACAGTGACAGTTTAATTTGCTTGTGAAGATTAAATAAATTGCAACACTGTTTAGGGCTGCGCGATATTGAAAAAAATGCGATAGCATGCTAAATAATGCGATATGCGATACGATATTTCTTTTTCTAAAGCCCATTTAAAATATTAGAAAATATATTTTTGAAAAATTATATAACCAACATACGTTTCATATCTTACAGGAAAGCATCAACTGGCTATGAAAGCTTTGCGGCTTGTTGACTGTCTTGCAACAGAGCATGTTCACTGCACACTATTATGCACACGCACGCATATCCAAACTAACACCCATGTGCCAGATACTATATTATCCACTTTGACCTAAAACTGTCACTATACGTTACTTTTTGAAGTATTACAATTAAATCACTCATTTATTGCAAACCATTGCGATATGCATATTGCGATATTTCGATATATTGTGCAGCCCTAACATCGTTATTTATTCTTCACATATAGCTAGAATAAACGCAACAAGGATGTTCCTGTAAACTTTTATTAGATTTTTAATGTGTTTTAGTTTTTACATTTTTCATTTTAAGCGAACAATGGCTGTTTGGTTCAATAAAATCACCTTTCTCAGTCATTTCTAAGTAACATAAACATAAATATTGGATTTTGCTGTAGTCTTAAACAGGTACCAAATTGTGTTTTTACTATAGAAAAACGGTTCAAATTTTGTGTGTATTAACATAATATCAATGTACCGGTGCATTTGACACCTCTAAGCAAGACAGTAACTGAAGTGTTACTGAAATGTTGTGACATTAGCACACACCGCCCTGTGGATGACACCTGCTCGTTTTGAAATGCGTTCTCTGCATCTGCTGCCTGTTTCCTGTCTTTGTCTTGTCTGAATGCGTATGAATTGTGGCCTTCAAGCGTGTGAGTGTGTATAACCGCACATGTGCCTTTCTCCTCTTTACTATCATCTGTGTGTTCTGTAGATGTACACCAACCGTGTGGCTATAGGTGATGACTTCATCGCACTGCAGCCTCTGTCCAGAGCCAAGAATCAGCTGGGCAAGATTAGGTAGAGTAGGAGAGATACTATCACTCTGCATGCAGCAGAACAAAAAACTAACCAGCATTTGAGAGAGCAGAGGAAGGAGAGCAAAGCGTTAACAGTTCTCCCCGCATGTATACCTCACACAAGTGCATGCTTCTGTAGGGCATGTTTGGAGATGTGTCTTCATGTACAGTAGCAGCACTGTATGCCTTTTAGTTGCTTTTGTATGAACGGATTGCATGCTCCTAAAACAGAATAGTTCACCCAAAAATTGGACCCCATTGACTTTCCATAGTAGAAATAAAAATTACTATGATCAAGCCAATGGGGACCATTTTTGGGTTAACTTTAAAACTTTAAGCCTTTAAAAAGCCGGGATGATGATATCCAGCTGAAGCTTGTGCTTGTACCCCACTGTTTGATTTCAGTTGGATGGAAAATGAACTACATTAAAGTTCAGTGAAGATTTTGCAATTACTGAACACAAGCTAACTGTACATTACCCCCCATCATGAACAAATATGCACATTTTTTCCATATTGGATCTTACCTTTTTTCCTTAAATTACAAAAAATCTTAAAATAATTGAGTAAATAAAAAATCATAGGCATCCTAAGCTACTTGCATTTTTCTTTCAAATAACGCGTAAAGAAACGTCTAGGAAGCACACGGAAGACGTGACACACGGCTGATTTGTCAATGCATTTGATTTTAGCATTTTGAACATAAATTCAGTAAAAAGCTCAATACTCTGAATCATGCACAAGTAAAAAATGTTTTTCGTGACCTACAACGTGGATGTGAAGCATTTTAATGCCCGTTCGCCTTTTTTCTGTTTTCATCCGTGTTCGAGACTTACCGCAGTGTTTTGTCCTTCCAGATGGAGGAGGCTAAGATTTCAGTCAGCTCAGAATATGACACTGCTAAAATCAGCAGCAGAGGGGAGGACAATCGGCCACTGATCGCTGCTTCTCCTCCCCCAACCTCTGGTGCAGCCCACCTTTTCCCCATAGGTAGTAATCTACCCCCCCATCATCCTGTCATGTGACGCTGCTGCTTCCTGTGATGCAGCTAGAAGCATGAGTGTCGATTTCATTAATATTCGCTGGAGACTTTAGTGCCTTATGTATGCATACTTTCATAATCACCTTTAGTTTTCATAATCAATCATCTATTAGATAAATTGATTGAACGAGATGCTTTTATTTCCATTAAAACAGTTACTTTCAGATGTTGTAATTCAAGAGAAGTGAC
Organism: Beaufortia kweichowensis; assembly: GCA_019155185.1. Taxonomy (NCBI): domain Eukaryota; kingdom Metazoa; phylum Chordata; class Actinopteri; order Cypriniformes; family Gastromyzontidae; genus Beaufortia; species Beaufortia kweichowensis. The sequence goes on along the minus strand of CM032818.1, from coordinate 9,309,267 downwards.
ATCTCTATCTATTGTCAGACCAAAAAAGATTTAAAATTTTTCCCATATTAATGCCACTGTTACTCCCAAAGCTTTACAATGTGTGCATGGTATTTTGTTTTGGGGGGTTTTCGATTGATTTCTCATTACATTTTTTCAATGTAATACTAACAGCTATAAATATGAATGTAACTTTAGCATATTTTAGCAAAGCTTTTACTGCTCAAACATATCATATATATCATATCATATAGGAAATTCTATACCCATGCCGATATCCACACAGTTTTTCCTGTTTGGATCGGGTAGCGAACATGCATTACAGATGTAACAAGATACATCTACACATCTGTGGATGCAAGTTAGTCATTTATCAGACAGTTACACACACTTGATTAAGATAGCGTGTATGTACCTTTATTTCATCACATATGTACATATGCATAAGTAAAAAACATTTAGTCTCTCGACTGGATACTGATTTTGCAAGGGATGCTGAAATGGGTCTGGAGGGATGTTGTTATTGGTAGTTTGCATAATGCCTAGTCAGGGTTACTGTAAAAGAGATCAAAGAATTGACTTCCTTTAGGTCAATGTTCCACTTACTCTCCATCCTTCTCGCGTGATCTTTGGCATCTGCAGATTTGGTCTGTTTGATTCACTTACAGGCCTGGTTTACACATAAGATTTCTTAAGTGGTGTAAGTAGTCATTTTTTCATAAACTTCCCCTTTCAAATCTGAACATAAGTGGTCATAGGTAACGTTTTTACTGTTAGATTTGAATAGCAAAATATCTGTATATCCTAAACGCATCTTTAAAACTTTTTTTTCCTTTATGGTTATAGTTGTTATCCATAATGTCAACAGGCCTTTTGACCTTTAATTTAAAGGAATAGTTCCCCCAAAAATGGAAATTTTGTATTAATTTACTCTCTGTCCAGTTGTTTTAAACCTGTATAAATTTCTTTGTAATAGTCAACACAAAGGAAGATATTTTAATGAAAGGGCCACCATTGGGCCACCATTGACTCCCATAGTAGTTTTTTCTCCTACTATGGGAGTCAATGACAACCCAAAATTGCTTAGTTACAAGCTTTCATTCAAATATTCAAATATTCATTTGTGTTCAGTACAACAAAGACATTTATACAGGTTTGGAACAGTTGGAGGATAAGCAAATTATGATAAAAATTTCATTTTTGGGTGAACTATCCCTTTAAGGCCTAGCGATTCAGACGGAGACAGAGGATGTCTTTGAATTGAAAGAGACAGCATCATCTATCATTTTTATGTAATCATTATTCATTTTTTCAGTGTAAAACCAGGCACTGCACTTATGTTTTAACTTAATTGTCTTTATTCATTTGAATGACCAGATGCCCATTTTTTTTCTGGGATAGTCCTGTATTGGAATCTCTTCACTTTCAGAATTTACACTTTATTTTAGACTTTGAACTTCATTTTACAAACAAACAATGTATTAAACATTTTGTAATGTATTACAAAATGATGCCTTCATTTTGTCGAAATCTGCACCACTTTACCCCCATCTTTTTACCCTGTCTTTTGAAAATTTTATACAGTTATACAGTTGTATAATGTATAATCCAATGTGTAATTTAAACGTTAAATGGTGAAACATTTAGCGACGGGACCGGTTCAACACAATGACTTGTTGTGTTTTCTGACTTCATGTCATTGTGTTTTATGATTTTTGGCATTTTTTTACTTTGTTTTGCATGGCCTGCCCACCATATTGTTTTGTACTCTATTCATGGAAAGTATTTGTGGCCAAGTATTTAGTTTGACCCCGTGAGGTTCTCCAAACTGAGACTGTCCAAGGAAAAATGAGAAGACATCTGCTCACCCTCCCCATCGTTTTTCCTTCAGCAGGCATGTTTATGTGTTTATGGGAGCTTTTATATTAGCCCTCATTTTCTCTTTCTCTATCTTTTCAGTTTATTGAAGCCCAGCAGAGCATCGGATGTCTGGACTCCATGTTCTGTTTCTCAGAGGGGCAAAACGCATGCTCACGACTGGGCCGGTTGGTGGAACGAATGATGGGCCGCTGTGACCCCGCTCGGGCCACCAGGTGCGACCTTTCTCTCTCTAGCCTCTGCTGTAAGCACATCTCCTACAAGCTGGAGCGAGACGAGCCAGCCGCACTAGAGGAGTGAGGGCCGGCACTGCACTTAAAGCATTCCCTCACTATTGAAGCATCGAGTTTAGGAAACGGGTGCTTTCGTTTGTCTTTAACCTCTTGCTCATCTCCGTTACATAAAAGTGAGCTACGACACCTAGGGTCTAGTTATATACGAATATGAAAAAACCATATCAACATTTTTACCATGAAGTTACATTATTGAGTTGACAGCCTTTGTGTCGTTCTTTGTTGTCGTCATTTTTTTTGTCCTCTCTATGTAGCAGATAATACGATCTGCTGAAGATTCACCATACAGCTTGTGCCTCCTTTATACTGTATATCAGACTGTAATCACTTAAGCCGTCTATTTATCGTTGTTCTCACACATTACTCCCAGCAAGGCAAACATTTTGTCCGTTTATTCAAGTATATGCTTGTGGAATGTTGTACTATAATGGCGCAATCGGTGAAACATCTTTCATTGCGTGTTGCATCCCAGTTTAATCAGCGTCTTAGTGTTTGCATTGTGTGCATTTCTCTCAGTGAAGGAAATTCGTGGCGGCATGCAACTATAATGCACTTATAAACGTAAACATTTCACAAAATCATTTTAACTGTATGTATCTGTACTTTGGGAAGCAGGACGCTTTCAAAGCTGCTCCATAGTGTCTACGTGGTAAATGTGTACACAATAAATATAAAATCCTGTTCCAATTTAATCGCTAGAACACTGCCATCGAAGAGTAGGGTGCCAAAGAAGACCTTTGCTCTAAATGGCCAATGTCAGCTGTAGATACTGTCTCCATCTACTGTTGCTGCGATTGGCTTGGTTATCGCAATGATAAAATGTAAACAAAGGGACCACATTATGATCGAGGGAGACACTGGAAACTGTAGTCTCCAAGAGGATTTTTGAAGCATTTGTGTCGTTTTTATGTTAAACTTGAAGCCTTACGAAAGAAAAATCAGTCTTATTGCATGTTGGCAGCCATTGGTATTTACTGTGTTGAGCGGTCAGTGAATGCCAAAGTGTGTGTTTTCCGAGAATATTATTAGACACTTTACTGAGCTGTATTGCTGTTTGTTTACTATCTTAAATTGAAACATCTAAACAGTTATATATATTCATTTAGTTCAGTGGCTTTATGCATTTATCAGTTGGTTCATCATCCTTTTCTCCATTTGTCTTTAGACCAGTGGTTCTTAATTGGTGGGTCTTTCCAGTATGGTGTTTTTACACCAAGAGGTGCACCGATATTAATCAGCCAATTTTTGACCAATATAAACCATCAGCATATCGGCTGTAGCATGAAAAAATGATATTACAAACCGATAGTTTATTAATTGACTCTGTAAAGTTGTATAATGTCCAAGTCAAAAATGTGTTAACTTTACAATAACGCTTTACAATAACATTTGTATTTGTTGACATGAGTAATGCATTAGCTAACATAAACTAACTAATTAATTTCAGTATTTACTAAAGCGTTTTTAATAATAAAAGTTGTAACTGTTAAAATTAGTTAATGCTCAGTTAACTAACATAAACAACTGTATTGGAAATAACATTAAAAACAATGAATAAATGCTGAAAAATTTGTTCATATTAGTTCATGTTAGCTAATGCATTTACTAATGTTATAAAATACAACCTTATTGTAAAGTGTTACCAAAATATTTTATAGCAAAAATAACCTGAGGGTAGTCATGTTGTCTTATTTATTTGTTTCGTTATCTCACTTTGTGCTTCCTATTTAATGTTGGCCTGTTGAAATTAAAAAGAATCTAATTCATGTTATGAACACCCACATGTGTTTTTAAACTTTGCTAATTTAAAACATGATAAAACCACCAATCTGTTTTAATTGGCTCAAATAAGTGTGAAAAACATCGGTATCAAAATCGTATCGGCCAATGAAAAAATCCTATCAGTGCATCTCAACTATTGTGCCACTTAAAAATGAATTAAGAACCACTGTTTTATAACTATGGCATGTAGTCGGTACGCAACCTCTGCCTATATATTTAACCCACATGTAAATGAGGATACATTCTGATTTATCCTTTATACCTCTTCACAAGATCTTAAAACGGTTGTCTTCATCTGCAAGACGCAACAATGGTACATTTGTTTATTTGCCCTATCTTACTGCTTTCTTATACGTGATCCAAAGATAATCGCATTACTGTAGCTACCAATGTACACTTTATCTTGTATAGCATGGATATATTTATAATATGGCTGTACTTTTTAGGGCATTAGTCCTAAAATCGAAGGAGTTCAATGAAGACATTAAGAGTGACAGGTATTGCTTTTGAGGAATACAGCTTTTGGAATGCTCAAGGGCTGCTTAATTCCATCTTATTTACAAATACTATATACGTTTTATAGTAAGCCTATATACATGCAGGATATTTTTCTACAGTCTATAGATTTATTTCATAAATTTGTTTTTATATTTACATATTTACTTGTAACTGTGTATGGTATATGTCTAGGAAGAGGTTATCGTTTTCAGAAGAATGTATTCTATGTAAATGTAGGATGTGGAAGGATGTTGTGTTTATATTTGTGTTTAGTGTCCTTTACTATGCACATTAACCCATCTTACACTAACATGTCCTTGCATCCATTATTCCATTGACTTTGACTGTTGCTTGCTGGACTCCATTTGCTATGAGTTTAATAGCTTTAGAAGATTTGTATATTAGGGGTGCACCGATATAAGAATTTTGAAAGATACCAAAAACCGACTTTTTGTTTACTTTTTAAATTACAATCAAGATGTATATATTGTACAAGATCGATCAATCAAACAATCAAATTTTCTTTTTTAGCAGACATATAGAAAATAAATTGCAATCAGCAAAAACATTCTCTCTATATCTGCCAATTCTAACCGAAAATTAAAAAAAACCTATATACACTACCAGTCAAAGGTTTGAAACGCTTAGATACTGTTTTTCCACATTTTAAAATAGTAGTAACCTTTAATCATGCAATAACACAATTATATGGACTCTTATTGGCTGCTTTGCATTCATTATTAAGTCCCAGTAATCCTTTTTTTTTTTTTTTTATTCTAATTAAAGAAATATGTTGGCACAATTATATTTTTGTGTACAAAAGTAATTTTAAACATTAAAAAAATACTTCAGATAAGGTTTAAGATCATAAGAAACATTTTTGTCAATTGTGTCTAAACTTTTGACTGGTACTGTATGTAATAATGACCGATATAGTCAACGCAATATATTGTGCATCCCTAGTATAAAAATCTATTCTCAGTGCCTCTCTTCATATCCCACCACCCACATATTTATAGACCAGGTAGAACAGGAATGATATATTCTAAACTTTTCCAAACCATCCACAATGTCCCGCTCATTCTTCGCAATTTCCTTGATGCTTCCAGATCATGGAGCGACTCCGAGACCTTCTCCAATGACCGAAGCATCTTGACGCTCACGCCCATGGAGGCCTCTCATTGTTAAGGAAAGCCCAAAAAAGGAACCGTTCATGGAGTCTGGAGACACCGACCTGTTCCCCCTTAGCCCTTATACCTAATCACCAGCCAGTCATTCCCAGAAAACATTGTCACATGGCTCTTATTTTCAGAGTACATTGTGTCAAATATGACCAGCAACAAAGGATATGCAGTGGTTCCTCAAAATAACCAAAGGACTAATTCGAACGCTGGTCGTAAACCACTGAAGCGTATGCAAAGGGCCACCATCTTTCCCGAGGAAAACGAGGGGGTCTGTTTGAAAGCCATAAATCCCACTTTTAAATGCCTGATTTTTTAAGGTATTAGATGCAAGATGCAAATTCAGTGTAGCATTAGCTCGTAAACCTGTAGCCTCCTTTAGAAGATAACCTAAGATGCCTACCTGTACACCCAAGACTGTGCAGATTATCACGATGCAAGAATGTTGAGTTCTTGATGGAATCAAACTGACATATCCTTAAACTCGCTCACTTTAATCTTCATTAGCCACGTGCCTGCATATTATTCTTGTTTCTTCTTGCACACGTTTGCTATGTTTTCATCTCTAACCATCGTCATATTTATCATTGTTGCCGTGTTTCTTTCTGCTCATGTTGCTTACCACTTGTCAAAGGTGTTTGATTTTGTTTTGTTTGTTTGTTTGTGTGTGTGCGTGCGAGTATATTATCTGCATAAGAGGACACAGTCTGAATAAATTAAATCCTACACGGGCCGTGGGTTACTGTTACATGAATGCCTAAGCATTGAGACAACCGTTTTAAACTTGCTTAATCAACTATAATGAAGTTTTTGATATTAGACTGCATGCAACGCTTTGGTCAGTCTGTCTCAATAACGCTGCATTGGAGGCATAGAAGAAGTAAATACTCCAAGCTTGGTGTGTGTTAAAACTAAGCTTGCGATTTGTTTTTGCTGCAAGGATGGTTAGAACTGATTTAATCTGCCTCCGTTAAATCTGGTGCCATGACCCGTATTTGATTTAGGTACTTTATGTCAGATAAGGAAATTTTACTTTTATTTTCTGTATATCACTTTCAATGCTGGTAAACAAACCCACAGGTCATAATTATTTAAAATCATTTCATTTCAAGAAGTGTTTTGCTATGTAATGTATTGTATTTAATTTTATAGCAATTCAGTATATCATTTGTTACTCAGAGACATTAGCAATAAGACTCAATCTAGACTGGAAATACCTGATCCAGCTGTGATGTCAATTTCATTTCGCGGTTTCATCTTTTTTTCTGTAAATGTCTGTTGTTTTGATTCTCTCCTTATAGTGAATATGTTTAAATGCTGATGTTTATGAAAGTTCTATTTACAGAATAAATACATTTTTATTATGTGCCGTCTCATTAATACTCTACAGTAAGGAGCATTGGTTTACAATAATCGGGGTGGGTTATTTCATTATTTAATATTCTAAACAAAAAACAGATCTCCCATTAAAGCCAACAAAAGAAGTGCCAGATACCCTGACACAGATTTCATTTCAGAAGGTACATGTCTGTTTTAACACACTAGAAAGCTTCTTAAGGTCTGATAAAACATTATTACTAATGCATTTGATTACAAGGGGTCTAAGGTGGAATTGTTTTCTAGCGGCATCACGTTTAACAAAAATGACAACCATCATGACTGTGTTAGCAAATGCTTTTTGAAAGAACTTTATCTTGTAAATTACGGCACTAGTGGCAACACAAATGTTTACAACTGTTTACAGTACCTCAAACAAGATTTGTCTTATTAAACCGATCAGAAGAGTATTCTAAGCACTTGTAGCTTGAGCGAACAATCATTTGTCATCCACTTGAGTGGACTTGTTTTGTTAAAATGCAAATTCTTCCACGTAAGTTTAGAAATGGGAGATGGCAGTCACAATCATCTGCATTTGACCCGGAAAACAAACCAAGCATATAAAGCAATTCAGACAGTGGGCATCCAGGAAAATGGGACAAATACAAACACATCTTTATCCACCAAACAATGACATCATTGTACAAAAGCGCCACGGGACCAGAACCGAAGAAATAAAGCCATTACTAATTAAAATTCACCCAAAAACAACTCAGAAATAGATGTCTGTGTGTATATTTATAGATTAGTTTTTAGATTTTATTTTACAAGACGATTATAAATCAAACAGAAAAGATGATGCAAAAATCCCAAAGGTGTGAGATTTTTTTCCCCCAAATAATTTTTAGTGCTTCTTTAGTAATAATGTGCAGTAACTAGCCAACAGTCCCAGTTTGCACCATCTGTCCAGCATTTCTCACTTTTGATTCCTACTGTAATTTACTGCATTTTTAGGGTGCTTCATCTCCTTCTTTATCTTCCATCTCCACCAAGGCTGCATGCCGGTTTGCCTGTGAGCCCTCTTTGAAGAACACCTTCTTAATGACACCCGCTTTGGGCGCACGGATGGTATGCTGTCCAAAAAGACAAGGAACTAGTCAAAAGAAGTTGGGATTATGATGTGCTATGAATAAGAAATGAATGAAGCCTTACCTCCATTTTCATGGCAATCATCACCATTAACGGATCTCCTTTCTGGACAGAGTCTCCAACCTTGACTAGCACCTACAAACAAAGTGCAAGGTCGATTACTTTTATGGTAAAACCATATAAAAATAGGGCTGATAGTGCCAACTATATGACAATAAGAGAAAAGATAGATAGATAGATAGATAGATAGATAGATAGATAGATAGATAGATAGATAGATAGATAGACAGATAGACAGATAGACAGATAGACAGATAGAGAAAGATAGACAGACAGATATAGATAGACAGACAGATAGATAGAAAGATAGACAGACAAACAGACAGACAGATAGATAGATAGATAGACAGACAGACAGGCAGACAGATATAGATAGACAGACAGACAGATAGATATAGAAATAGATATAGAGATAGACAGATATAGATAGATAGACAGACAGGCAGACAGATATAGATAGACAGACAGACAGATAGATATAGAGATAGATATAGAAATAGATATAGAGATAGACAGATATAGATAGATAGACAGACAGGCAGACAGATATAGATAGACAGACAGACAGATAGATATAGAGATAGATAGACAGATAGATAGATAGATAGACAGACAGACAGAGAGATAGAGATATATATATACAGATGCCTCACTAGCATCTACTTCTATGTGCCACTATACATAATTCATCCGCCATGTTGGAACAGTCAGAGCTGGTCCGTGAACGTTCAAGAGCAAGTTCAAAATGTGGGTTAAAAATGTAGTTATATGCATGGATATCAAAGGTTTTTTTTACAAAAACACAAACCCATGCATTATCCTGTGTGAAAAGTAGGTTATTTAAATATTATTTTTACTGATATTTTCACAATCATAGGCTGTACAACGTTATGGCGGACACATCAAAATGTCTAATGCGGTCAAACTATGTATACATGTCTATGATTGTGCATCTGTTACAAACACTGCAAAAGAATGCTATAATTGGATCGGTTTGGAGTATGCAGGGATGTAAAGCAGAGTAAAGAGACAATTATGATAAACTAATCTTGATATACTGTAATTTGGAAGGCAATAAGGCAGGAATTGTACTGAATGCATCAAACCTTTTCAATAGTGCCTGTCATGGGTGCAACAGCACCACCCTGTGTACTGGAGGCACTGACACCAACAAGAAACTTGGGCACAGGGACGTCGATCTGGGCACTTCCCTCCTACAAGGAAACATTTATCAGATCAGACAGTCCTCCAGTCAATGGCATATATGTTATAGTCAGCATGACACCTGACTATAATACCATAACCCACCATAGAAAAGATGTGTACAGTGTTGTCCAGAATGACCAGTTTGGGTCGAGAGAGCACTCCATTGACAGAGCACCACAGGTAAGTAACGTCTCCCTCGTTCTGAAGCTCTCCTGACACGTGAAACACCTCACCTCCAGTCTGACAACCACAGCATGTATGTATGCACATTCACAATTCTCACTTTTAAACTTTTAAAATAGTTTCTATCCCTCAAAGTAAGTTTCTTGAGAGTACAGTATACATCCACACACAAGCTCATCAATACATATTCATAATTTACCTCTATACTGTATGTCCCATCTGGATTGTATGTAACGGATATTGCCACTTCTGCACAAAAAAAGTTACCAACATTCAGGTGAATGAAGCATTAAAATTTGTTGTTGTGTCAACACTATTTTCATTAATGTTAAAGGGATAGTTCACCCAAAAATAAAAATTATTTTATTATTTACTCACTTTCATGTCATGTCAAATCTGTATGACTTTCTTGCTTCAGCAGAACACAGAAGATATTCTGCAAAACGCTGGTTACCGGCACCCATTCACTTTCATAGTATGGACACAAGGTACAATGGAAGTCAATGGGTGCCGGTAACCAGCGTTTTGCAAAATATCTTCCTTCGTGTAACACAAAAGAAAGAATCAAAATCCAGGGTTTGAATGACATAAGGGTGAAAAAATTACAACATCATTTTTATTTTTGGGTGAACTGTCTCTTTAAGGGGAAATGTGCTTAAATTGTCAATACTGTAAAAAAATTCAGACATTCATAATATTTCTTCAATAAGTAAAAAATAAAGCAAGTGAGGCAAAGATAACACTCGATTTGTTTCTTTAAGGGTAAAATATGGCCCCACTTTGCTGTTTTTTTATGCTCAGATCTGCTTTTTTGATGATCAATGCCATCACATTACTGCTCATACATAATGCAGAGGATATGTTGCTATTTCGAGAGGATAACCTCATAGTCCTGACATGTACTGTAGAAGAATGATGATGTGTGGAGTCTATTAATAAGCACATTGATCATGGATTCATTCATAATAATGTTCAATTCCATTTTTAGCCAGAACTTTTTATTCAGATGAAAGCAACACATGATCATGAATTCTGACCAACAGACCAAATATTGATGTCCATGACCTTTATCAGAAAATATTAATAAGAAGTGAATAAATATTAAATATGTAACATCAATTAGGCTACATGAACACTTTTAGGACTGCGATTAGGTTTAGTGTGACTATCAATTTGGGATTGACAGGAGATTATCAGTATGTAATCATGGCCCAGCTTTGCTTTGTTGTGTGTTTATTAGAGCGTGAACGCTTACTGTTGTCTCCTAGCTGCAGGGTCAGGTTCCTGCAGTGCAGAACATTGAGTCGTCTCCCATTACTGGAAGCGAATGGGGAGTACATGTCTGCAAGAGGAAGCTATTGGTTAACAACCAACTTTTAACCTTTGTCAAAAACATAAACATAGACAAGAGTTCGAACCTTGACCTCCGAATACAATTGTAAGTTATCTGAACTACTTAACAAACATTTATCTGAACACTTGAATATATAATCATGGATGCCCTTTGGTCATGTCAGACTTATTATATTTACAAGATAAGATTCCCTCTATTCCTTGTGTTCATTTAGTGACATGTTTAAAACATTTTCCTTGATTATTTAAAGCTGGAATTTATAACTTTATTTGGTTAAAAATAAACAAAAGTCAGTTCTTAAGCAAATACATAAAACAACTGTTGTAAAATAAATGTTGTGTTGATGTGTTGAGTTTGACGTTTTCTGAATTCAACACACTTTAAGATAAGTACCTAAAGTAACCTGCTAAATTATGTGTTCAAAGCAACAAAACGGCAAAGGATTACAGCATTTTGAACATACACGAGTTTAGTTGGCACTTGCTACGATGCCCGTAATTTAAAAAGCAGTTCCTACTATTAAAAATATTATATTTTTTAACATAAACCCATTGAGACAAAACACAAACACACATCTCACCGTTGGATTGGTTTTTGTAGTTGTCAGTGTTTCGTTTGTCTCGGAGCAGTAGGCCCAGGGCAGCCTGACACAGCAGCTTCCAGATGCTTTTTGTGTTGTTGGGAAGAGCTCATCATAGTGCTGCTCGATGAAACTGGTGTGAACGTTTCCTGCTTCAAACTCCGGATGCCCTGACAGACTCAGCAAGAAGTCGATGTTGGTGTTTAGGCCCACAATCTGAGTAATAAAGAAAGATCAGAGTGAAATTTTAGCTAAAGTGTTCACAGCAAGAACAGTAACTATAAAACAAGAATGTAAAATTTGTTAAATGTAAGTTAATTGTAAAACTATAGCTATAAATATGCAGAGGAATGATATTGTTGAGATCACTATTAAAAATGTTTGTTTTTTTTAGCCAATGAACAATAAAACATTACGGGCCAATCAAAATTCATTTAAATATAAAGAGCGCACACAGGGAGCACATAACCTTAGAAAAATTTGTATTATATGTTGTAAACGTAATATAGTTATTGATAAATATACTGTAATGTTTATCTCTGGTTATTACGCGGCACTCTGGAATACTTGATTCTGATTGGCCAGACACAACATTCCAAGGTAGATTATCCCCCGATAATAACCACACAAAACACATTAAAATCGGTGTCATCTAGAAAATAATTTACTTACAAATAAATTGGATAGATATAGAAATATGCCTAAATAATAACATTATTATTATTATTATTATATTATAATATGTGAATTAAAATTATTTAGTCTTGTTTGAACATGTCTTGGCTGACAGTCACGTCTAAAGCCAATAGGAAAGTTTTTCCTCACATATTCGGTATGCATTCATTACATACAGCATACATATAATTACATATAATATTAAAATATTTAAATATTAAAAAAACTATGTAAAACACCAAAACAAATTTAAATCTTTTGTTGTGGGGCTGTTAAATGTTAAAAATATTTAGTCCAGGTTACTTTGAAAATACATCAATAAACTAGCTAATATACCTCAATGCGTTTTTTTTTTAAAACTATAAACATATTTTTAACATTTAAAACACGATCAAAACAGTGATCTCCTGTGATAACAAATTGGCCAATATCGGGCAAAATCTATATCAGGCAAGAAATCTGCTTCGGTCAAACAACATCCTATAGGTCAGTCCCTCCAGAAAAATGCTGATTTTTTTGTGATTGTTGCGGGCAAAAATCCTTGATTATGCGACATGTTTTCTTAAAAAATGCGATGGAATATGTGGGATATTTTTGCAATTTTATGCGATGAAATTGCGGGAACTTGCAAAAACTGCGGTTTGATGAGAGAAAAAAAGGTGATTCCCCCAACACCCTATTCTCACTAGGCTACTACCTTAATGTAAAGAGTCATTTCTTATTACTTCCTATGATAAGCAAGCATACTAAAATCACAGAATATTTAAGTTCTCATTCTGTTTTAATATAATTTGTATAATTCATGTAATTAATATAAATAATTTTCCCCCACTGTCATGTAACACACGGGGAAACTGCTTCGCGCAGTCTTTTGCGCTTATTTTTGTTGGCAAATGAGAATGATTTGCGTGCTTCATCATGGTTTCACCGCGGGGTTTGCAGATGACGTTCACGTCGCGTAATTACGTCACTTCATAAGGTTCCCATGGCAATAGGGGGAAAATAATGCCGCTTTACTTGTGTGAAGTAAACGCAACATTTTTCAACTTTCTGCTAAGATATATGTGACTTTTTTGCAACGAAAATACAGGGATTATGAAATCATGCTAGCCCCGCATATTTTGCTTGATGAAATCGGCAATTTATGCGGCGAAAGTGCTGCGTATTTGAAAAAATGCGACCCCCGCATGAATATGCGGACTTTGGCTGATTATGCGTTAAATCAGGCGATCGCATAATCGCATTTATCTGGAGGGACTGATAGGTGCATCTCTATCTAGAAGTAAGAGTGTATGGTTTGAATACATTGTACTGGCGTAAGCAGTATCTGAGTTTCTTCAGAGCTGCAGAGCGATCTTCCCCCCAAACCACCAGCTTGGCAATCATGGGGTCATAGTGGGCCGACACCTCATCACCTTAGACAGAATGACAACACATACTGTATAAATTACTTACAGAACCGTGGCCAAGTCTACAGTGACATTCAAACTTTCTGAATGAGCAATTTGACTGAAACAGATGTGGGACAGAATAAGAAAACAAAGCCTTAAATAATACGTTAGTAGGAACACCGAAGTAGTATTAGTATTGCAATAGTAGTATTGCAATTGTACATGTACATACTATATAATCTCACAGGTATTTGTACATATTTTACGAGTTGGCTAATTCGAATTAGTACAATCTCATTTGTGCGTTTTAGTACGATTTGGTTTATAGATGCTTTTTTTCTAGTAATCGTACGTGTTTGTACGAGTTACTTTGTACGAATTAGCCAACTCGTAAAATACGAAGATCAAGTCTTCTCACATACATTTCCCCTCATAGAAAATGATAAATTGGGGGTCGAAATGTGTTTAGCTGTAATAAAAATTATATCACAATGCAAAAAAGTCTTCTTTATAAGGGGGAAATATAAAGCAGACATATATTTTGTGAGATTCAACTATAAATGTCTTTGTAAATAGATCAAATCCCAAAAATAAGCAACGTAAACAGTTTCATGTAAAGTACCTTGTCGAACCCCTGTCTCTATTCGTGTGCACTGATCACCCTGCGGGGTCGACAGGTGAAGCAGCGGCCCTGCTCCTGGCAGGAAATTGTTTTTAGGGTCTTCGGCATAAATTCTGGCTTCAAAAGAGTGACCACGCAACACGATCTCCTCCTGAGAGAGAGGCAGCTTCTCCCCCGCTGCCACCTGGACACATAATATCAAATAATTATAACCATAATAATCACAATAAAACGTATTTCAGAAACGACAAGACTATGCCATTGATTTGCTGCCATATGTACAAAATAAAGGTACAATTGTGACCCCTTGTGGACAGCAGGAAATAACTGCATTGAATTCTTTCTAGCAAAGCACATTTTTATGAATCAGCGCTGATGTGCAGTATAAACATCATGATGTCGGTGGCAAATATATTTACTGTATATTGTAATACAGTAAGCAAACAATAGCGCTGTCCATCTAAAACAGGTCAATTATCTGTAGAGTTGATGACCTTATTGGTTAATATTCTAAAGAAATCCCTTTACTACTACATATGCCTAAGAAGGCACTGCCGCTCAAAAGTTTGGGATCAGTCATTTTTTATGTTTTTTTAAGTTTTAAAGTTTCTTATGCTCTTCTTAGTCTGTGTTCATTGGATCAAAAATACAGAAAATATTATTACGATGTAAAACTATGTTTTTCTATATTAATATACATAAAAAGTTTATTAATCTGTAATTAAAACTGAAATTACTCCAGTCTTAAGTGTCACATGATCCTTTAGAAATCATTCTAATATTCTGATTTATTATCGGTGCTGGAAACAATTGTGCTGTTTAATATTCTTTTGGAACCTGTGATATTTTTTTTCACGATTCTTTGATCAATAAAAGGTTAAAAAGAACAGCATTTATTTCAAATAGAAAGGTTTTTTACAATATACACTGGTATTCCAAAGTTCAGTACACTTTTATTCTTTTATTTTAAAGTAATTAATACTTTTATTCATCAAGGATGTGTTAAATTAATAAAAAGTGATGGCATAGATTTATATTGTTAGAAAAGATTAATATTTTGAATAAGTGCTGTTTTTTAACTTGTTATTCATCAAATAATCCTGAAAAAAGGAATTACAGGTTAAAAAAATATTTGGCAGCACAACTGTTTCCAACATTGATAATACTAAGAATAAATCAGCATATTAGAATGATTTCTGAAGGATCATGTGACACTTAAGACTGGAGTGACAGCTGATTAAAATTCAGCTTTGCATCACAGGAATAAATTATATTTTGAAGTATATTAATATAAAAACCAAAACAATTTGCAATATTACAGTTTTTTATGTATTTTTGATCAAATGAATGCAGCCTTGATGAGCATATGAGACTTCTTTAAAAAACATTACAAGTCTTACTGATCCCAAACTTCTAAGCGGCAGTGTATATGCAGTCGAAAGCCTCTGGAAAACACAATGACCAAAATCACAATTTTCCCTTTTCTTCAACTCAAAGTCGGTTATAACAGAAGCATCTCACCCGCAGCTGCCACTCCACCAGATCAGTTCCTGTGATCATCTCTGAAACAGGATGTTCCACCTGCAGACGTGTGTTCATCTCCATAAAGTAGAAATTGTGCTGGGCGTCCATGATGAATTCAACTGTGCCTGTTATAATAATATTAAAGCTAATAAATACATGCTAGATATTTTTTATCAATAAACTCATTTTTCTTTAAAGGAATATGTGACCCTGGACCACAAAACCAGTCATAAGTCATCTGAAAGCTGAATAAATAAGCTTTCCATTGATATATAGTTTATATAGGATAAGACAATATTTGGCCGAGATACAACTACTTAAAAATCTGGAATCTGAGGGTGCAAAAAAATCTAAATATTGAGAAAATCACCTTTAAGTCTTTAGCTGCATTCACTCACAAATATAAAAGTTTTGATATATTTACGATAGGAAATTTACTAAATATCTTCCATGAACTTTACATAATATCCTACTGATTTTTGGCACAAAAGAAAAATCGGTAACTTTGACCCATACAATGTATTTTTTGGCCGTTACTACAAATATACTTATGCTACTTATGACTGGTTTTGTGGTGCAGGGTCACATATTTCAACCAAATATAAAAAATCTAATAATTTACTTACCCTTAGGCCATTATAACTGTATACAACTTCCTTTGTTTAGTTAAACATAAATAATTTTATAATAAAATGTTATCATGTTCTCTAATATGGGCTCCAAAATGACAAAATTCCAAAAAGCACATAAATTCAAATTCAGTTAATCTAAATGACTCGAGGGGGTTAATATATTTTCCTATAGCAAAACAATACATTTGTGAGAAATATGATTCATTATTTTAGGTTATTTAGCAATCGGCACATCACGTATCTATGCAAACAAATAGTTTGTGTGCTAAGTTAAAATATCGTGGCACATTGATAAGTGTGAATGTTCGAAGTGACAAAACACACACAACAGTTGCAAGACATGCAAGAACCAATAAAACTCAAAGTTATCAATTTGCCTCTATTATTTGAAAAAAGTGAGCCGATCTGTTTGCTTCCATGGATATATGATAACACTCAGATACTAAAGGCCGATCAGATACTAAGGCCGATACCCTGTGACATCATCGACAGAACTTTCAGTGCACAGAGACTTCGGCAGCAGCGACAGAATGTACTAATAAATAATATTTCAATAATGTTAACAAACCAAATATTTTAACAAATATAATAAATAATATTTTATTATGCCCTTGGTTTGGTTATGGAAATTATTAGATACTGTGAAAATTATTTGTATATTGTTAACCTTGTGACAAGCAGAAAGAAAATGGTTTGAGTTACAGTTGTTCATAATTACAGATAAGCTGTCCTAAAATTATTAGTCTCACTGTGTTATTAATTGGAAAACTGGCAGATCCCAAAAAACAGGTATCGGCTGAGTACCAGGAAAAAAATATTGGTACTCGTACTTGGTCTTTAAAAAATGGTATCGGTGCATCCCTAATATATGACATGTCAATCTCTAAAAAAACAAAAATATTCATATTCATATTCATATTCATAAAATATTCTCTCACAAATGTATTGAATAATGATGGATTTACAAGCTTTTTGGAGCTTTGCCTTTTTGAGCCCCATATAAAAAGATAAAACAATGAAACTTTATTATAAATGATTTGTTTTGTCAACTAAAGTGAGGAAGTCATATAGTATACAGTTAAGACAGCATAAAGGAGGGTACAACAGTACATCAAATATTTTTATACAATGAACCAAACGTTACATCATCTCTTTCATGCTGAACATTGGTTGAATAGGATGAATAATAGTTTTCGTCACCTGCTCCCACATAGTTGACGGCTTTGGCCGCACGTACCGCAGCCTCTCCAAGTCTCCGCCTGACTTCAGGACTGATATCTGGCTGTAATGACACATACACACAGTCGTTTATAGCCAGGCCAGTCCTATTTTATCAACAACAACAACAAAATTTTAACTATCATGTTACACCCACATAGTGACAAATAATTGTCTCATTATGCAAGTAAATTTTCTAACATCAGCATTAAGCCGAGGTCATGAGAGGTCGATATCTTATGGTAAATTGTGTTATTAGGCACAACCCAATGCAAAACTGTTTTTGTTGACTATTAAAGAATCCTAGGATCTGACTCTAAACATGTGTCGATTAATCCAGAATGTAACTGATGCACAGTGTCATTCATACCCCCGGAGCTTCCTCAATGATCTTCTGGTGTCGTCTCTGAACGCTACAGTCTCTCTCAAACAAATACACCACATTTCCATGCTGATCACCAAACACCTGCACCTCCACATGTCTAAAGCAACGAAACAATTCTCATACATCATAACACATAACATCACAGAAAATAAAGTGTTTGGAAATTTAGCAAACAAAACAGACCTTGGGTTTTCAACAAACTTCTCCACCAGCATGACATCATCATTGAATGACTTGCGGGCTTCTCTTCGGGCAGACTCCAGCTGCTCATGGAAATCTGCCTCTGAAAATGCGATTCGCATTCCCTGTGTGAATCAATGAAGCACAGGTGAACTAACTAAGTGTAATATCACAGAATTATTATTAAAAAAACATGTCTATCTTACTTTTCCACCACCGCCACGGACGGCTTTGATCATCACGGGGTAACCTATCCTTGCAGCCTCTTTTTGAAGCTTTTCATCTGATTGGTCCTCTCCGTGGTAACCCTCAATGATAGGCACACCAGCAGCTGACATAATGTGTTTAGATGTGCTACAGTGAAAATAAATATGTTTAACTATTGGAATTAGAAATAGCAACTTTGACACTCAAAACGTTTCGATCACACCTTTTGATTCCCATGTCCCGAATGGCTGATGAAGGCGGGCCGATGAAGATGATGCCTTCCTGTTTGCACAGTTCAGCAAACTCGGTATTTTCAGAGAGGAAACCGTATCCGGGATGGACAGCCTAGCAAAAAATCTTAAAATTTAATACAATTTTTATTTCATTTTAACTGTCACCTATGTTTAGAGTACACAGCTAGATATTAAAATACCTGTGCACAGGATTTCTTGGCTACATCCAAAATCTTCTCCATGGATAGATAACTCTGCTGAGATGCTGCAGGTCCAATGTGATATGCTTCATCTGCCTATTATAACAGTGAGATTATGAAGTCTATCAAATAAATATAACTGAGTACATGTATCTGCCTAGTATCATATTAATCTATCTATCTATTTGCAGAAAAGTACACCACAATGACTTTATTTTTTCTCACCATAGCCACATGCATGGAATGTCGGTCTGGATCACTGTACACGGCAACAGAGCGAACGCCCATCTTCTTAGCTGTCCGCATGACCCGGCATGCTATCTCCCCCCTGTTAGCGATGAGGACTTTCTCAATCCTGCCTATACATAGACAAACAGAAGACACCTATAGGCATCCTTGCATATAATCTCAATGACATCAAGCTATTATTGTTTCACAAGTGATCTTACCCACTGATGCATATCTGACAGATCCATTCGTCCAGACCAGTTTCCTACAGTCAAAAGAACATGAGATCGACCTTTATTCAACTCATTCATTTGGATTTATTTAGTAAACGATCTAAACAGACTGGGTTTGCTACTGTCAAAAGGACACATGTATCTGCAAAGGTGACCTCCTTATTTCATTTCATGTCATGCTTATTCATCACTAAACAAAACTTTAAGACAAAATGCAATATTGACAACACGTTAAATGCACTACACAGAGGTCATCCAAACCCACACCTTATAGGTTAGATTGACCCGTGTTTATTTTTCTCCTAAAAGAAGATCCCGCATTCATGCACATTTAAAATGACGTCTAGTTAATTTAACTTATGAATCATTATACATCAATTAAAAAAAGAAGGAAATATTGCAATTAAACATAGCTTTACAATCACTACGTCACTAAAATTAATGCCAGCTCAGACGTCTAGCTAAATACAAACACTTAAATGTCGCTAAAACATTTCCTTTGCTATTTTAAACAACGTAGATATGAACTTACAGCAGGTGTTTGTTTAAAGTTCTCTTCATGTGGGCTGTCAGAAACACTGTAGCCATGATCGCTGTGTTAGCAGATAGCAACTAGTACCAAACGATTTGTTTTTTCCAAAAACAGCGGGTTTATTTAATCTAATTGAGCAATCGTGCCGCTACATCGTCATGAAATAAATCGACAATATCCGAATATTAAGTAACGGTTGGCTTTAAATTATTTTGTGCCATTAAGTTTAGCCAGAACAGATAGCCGACCAGTTTATCCTCAGCAGCTCGCCGTACTTTCGGCAGCCAATCAGAAAAGAGAGTTTGGAGGCGGGAACTGTCGTGTGTGCAGGAATTGTGGGATATGTAGTATATATGTACGGTCCAGTTTAAGACAAGCTTACTGTAAAGAAGATTCATGTACATCGCTCACTTTTCAATAATAATCGACTCTACTGAACTATTTTCATGAGCAGGAATGTACAGGGACACTTCAGATGTAAAACGGTAAAGTTTAAAGTTTAGGTTTAATTAATTTCAGTGTGTTTACGTCTGTTAAACGGCATAAATCTTTCCTTTCTGTTCATCAAATTCTGGTCATCTTTTTCTACCTTCATTCCACTGTTGAGAGTGACACAATGGCAAGCAGGGTCATGCAATAAATAAAGATGATCCAATATTTTAGGGTTTCTTGTATATTACATGTATTCACTTCTTGTAAAATTTACTATATATATTCTGTAGTAGTATTGGCGACAGTGTTTTAGAGATCAATTACATCTTTACCTCTGAAAGAAAGATGGAGACAACCTGCAAAGATGGAGACAAATTACCCACTGGTCACTAAAGTTGCCATGGGAATTACAGAGAAAACATCCAGAAATAAAAGCATGAATTAAACACATACATTATGTACATTAGGCTGTCAGAAGCTCTTCGTGAAAATTCTCTGTTTGTATTTCATTTGTTAAAACACAAAAAAAACCAGAACATATAAACAGAAGTTACAGACCTTAAGCAACTTTAATACAGGTAGAAGTTACAAATGATAGATTACATAGGTGTCAAATACAGTAAAAACAAATCTGACCCATTCATACCTCTCAATAATTTGGAGGTCAATAATTACGTCAATAATCGTTAGAAATTTGGGTTACAAATATTTCGCTGTAAACTTTCCGCTTCTTCTTTTTTTACTTATTATTCGACTTTTTAAAACTAATAAACCATTTTTTTCAATTTTCTCAGTCTTTTATGTTCCTTTGTCTTTTGGTTAATATAGTCATTAATAAATGTATTACTAATATTTAACAGGAATTGAAATTACCACAAGTGTGGTGCAACCTTCCTTAATTTGTTTTACTTATTGCTTGTTTTCAGTCTTTACAGAATTAGCCATAAAATGATCCCTATGCCATTACAGTGAGCAACAGACTATTTTTAGATTCAAACTATGTAAAACAATAATAGAGAACATCTAGAGTCCTAAAGTTGTTCATAGCCTTGCCCGTGGCGTTCACGGACAAGCAAATAGGTCACAATCGCAATGAGGCAAACTGCTGCAGCTACAGCCCCCAAAATAACCGGAATCATCCGCTTGTTGTAATCCACTGAGCACTCCGCTTCTGAAATAAAATCATGAAAATGCGGTTATCCGTGGGTTAACATAATACAAACTGATCTGATTATTTGTGTCCCATTGTATTATTTAAAATAACCTGCTAAAGAATCAACAAAAAATCTAATGGATTCCATTACAAATACCATTATGAACAATCAGCTGATTACTGTGTGTTTTAGGACTTATTCCAGTAAGATTTAATGGTATTCTATAGTGTTCCCATTCACCTGACAACATCCCACTAATAGAACCCAACACATAAAGATCCACAGAGACCATTACAGTTCCCATTAAAACCATTTAATCCATTACAATTTCTGTAATTTTTTCTTTTCTTTTCAAATAATTTTCTTTTCTGCTGGTAACACTTAGATTTTAGTTTACACAATTTAATAAATGTAGTTTATATATATATATATTTTCTATATATTTAAAGACAACTTGGCATATATGCACTAGTGAAAAAATAGATATCTACCTTTTCCAAAGGCTCCATCAGGCAGATCAAAGGCTTGTATTTGCAGAGGTACAAATTTAACTCTGAAGTAGTCTGCCAGTATCAGAATCGTCTCAGACTTGCACTTAAAACTCTGGCCATTACTAGCTTTGAATAGCTTTTCGTGATCCATAGCCCCAACATAGGATTTATCTGTTCAGTGTGGAAAATAGCATGAATAGGTGAATTTCAAGACCTCAAATAAAAAAAAAACATTCAAAATACAAATGTGTTGCGTATACTGTACATACAGTACCATTCAAGTTACGAGACACTTGTATGAAATTTTAAAAAATGGAAAATTTTATTAAAAAACGGTTTTAGATCTTTGATGACTTAATGGACTAATTAACTAAGAAAAGAGCTAAGGCAGGATGATGAACTGTAATATAAATCTAAAAGGATCACCATTAAATCAATTAGATTACAATATAGCTTCAGTAGCTTATTTTCCTTTTACAAAATACTCTTTTTCTTATTTGGGTTCGGATAAGTGCTTTTTCATATCGTTTATACTTACTTTGGCAATTGTTACAAGGAGGGGCAGGTTTCAAAAGAGCTTTAATGGTCTTCACAAAGGAGCTACTGTCTTCCTGAAAGGATGGTTAAATATAGCCAAATACATACACATGTTGATTAAGGATGTATGTTTTAATCATTTACAATGTACATTGGGAACTTGTCATTATTACCAGCTGATTCAATACCTTCTTGAAAGTGAACTCAAGATGTCCACCATCAAAGTTCAATGAGAGCACTGACTGAGTGTCCCCGCAGTATCCTGTGGATCTTGTTGAGCTGGGATTTATGTTGTAATAATACTTCTTCTGCAATGATGAACATAATTATACAAAATTAATTGTTAATGATTGTCTAAAGATCAAGATTTACTATAAAAAATATAGTAATTGTGCACTAGACCCAAATTCCGACAACATTATCTGACAGTTTTTATACTCTATATAGAAACACTCTTGACAAACCCATCTGCTGGGTAAAATTAACCGAGAAAACATTCATATTTTATCAAGTCAAGGGTTAATACAACTTATAACTCTTAGAATGTATACCGTTGATAATAACACAAAATGCATAATACTGATACTGCTGATACAAGTGTTTTGTATGACTGTTAATCGAACCGTTAACAGACCTGCCACAGTGTTGGTCATAAACCAAGTGAGTTCTCACCCCTTAAAAGTATATGCTGAATGGTGAAATAAAAGTGCTGAGACGTTAACAGGCTTACTTTGTTCTCTCTCACGATAAACTCCACTCCCAAACTGGCCCGCACGCACACTTTGCCCTTGGGGTTCCTCAAAGTGTATGTAAACTGAGGTGGAACGCTTTCTTTGGGCTGAAGAACGGGTCTCTTGGAGACATTCATTAAAGGTGCCCTTGCATCATCGTTGGTGATGCTATCAAGACCTCCATCTATAGAAGCTTCTTTAGTTGAAGGTTTAAGAGCATTTGAGGTTTGAGAACTTCCTGTAAGCACAAAGCAAAAGGCCAAGTGTTAACCAAGGATGAGCTGTTATTGTTTTACATGTTTGCATTTAGTGTATAAATACAAAACAATTTGTCAGAATGAACTCAGCATTGCTCAATAGAGCACTACAGTGTCTTATATTCATACAAATACATGATAATATTAAATTCAGATGACGTCCAAGTCTAGTGAAATGAAAAAGCAAATCAACTCACCTTGAAACTTCAGAGAATACAACATGAGAGACCAAATGGTGATGTGAATTGTACGAATCATGTTGGCAAAGTGTTGCAGAACAGTTGCTCTGTTGCAGCAGTTGACTAATACACAAACGTTTGTATGGGAGGGCACATGTGTGTTGATGTCATGAGCTATGTGACAGCAGGAAGCAACTCTTAGCTACAGAATGATTAATACCTTTGCAGAATGAACAAAATTGAGTTCTTAGCAGTATGTAATGTCTAATTTAGGGCCAAATCAAAGATTTATTGTTATTGTTTATTATTAATTCCAATTTATTTATTAGCTATTAGCACAGTTATGTTATTGCGATGCTGGAAGTGTGGAAGACCACTGAATCATAAAAATCTTAATAATTTGTATGATATCATTTATACTTTTTGGTACAATCTGCTTTTGCACCAGTGACTTTAGATTTAGGGTAAGGGGTGTGACTTGCTTTTTGCTAAAAAAAATTATAATTCACCTAATACAAATTTATACAAATTAATCACCTGATGAAACACCTTATGAAATATTTGTAATATTTGTATTTGTAACACTAATATTTGTAATATTTTGTTATTTGAAAAGCATGTATTGAACACACTCACAGTACATTTTTGACAATATAGTTTTAAACATTTCTACTCATTTAACAATGTTTTTGGGTCTCGTGACCAGGATCTGAAGTCAAAAACAAGCTTGGTTCATTTATTGAATTTATACTTTGAAGTTAAAGAGATAGTTCACCTAAAAATAAAAATTATTTTATTATTTACTTACCCTCATGTCATTTTAAACCTGTATGACTTTCTTGCTTCAGCAGAACACAGAAGAAGATATTTTGCAAAACGCTGGTTACCGGCACCCATTCACTTTCATACAGGGATGGACTGGGACCAAAAATCGGCCCTGGCATTTTGGCCCAGACCGGCCCACCACCACATAAGATCACAAATACCACCCGTCCTTGCACTCCCCTGCCCTGAATATGTATACCAACTCCTACTCTTTAAAACTACTAACGCCATGTAATGTGTAAGCAAGAATCAGTGAGAGTTGACACATTAAATAATGTACTTCAAAAAAGTGGTACTGAATAAATTGTAAACTTACCCAATCAACTTACCCAATCAAACTTACCCACTGAGCTACGTGTTTCAAGGGCCGCGTCTGTCAGAAGGGAAAAAAACCTAGTGATATTTTTGACTAAAATGTTTTGGGCCAGCAGCCCAGTGTCAATTGAAAAACACTGGTCCGCTGATCTAGGCCTACCACTTTTATGGGCCTGTTCATGGGCCGAGAGAATTTTTTTTGCGGTCGGCGACCGTCGGCCCAAAAAAGCACGTCAGCCCACCGGAAAAGTGCCCGGTATGCCTGATGGCCAGTCCGCCCGTGCTTTCATAGTATGGACACAAGGTACAATGGAAGTCAATGAGTGCCGATAACCAGCGTTTTGCAAAATATCTTCTTTTGTGTTCCACAAAAGAAAGAGTCATATACAGGGTTTGAATGACATAAGGGTGAAAACATTATAACATTTTTTTATTTTTGGGTGAACTATCCCTTTAAATTATGGGAGTTTTTTTCCACAGCTTCATATGTAACTACACTAAGTTTGTGTTGAATTGTTGTGTTGAAGTGTTAAATGATGAAAAAGCACACTTGTCTTTTCACACTTAACTGTCTCTAACCCTTACCACTTTGGTAAGTAAGCACATTTTTAGTTGTCATATTTTTTGCCATTTTCTTAGTTTAGTTTATTGTTAAAAACACAGAATTAATCACTATTTATGTTGCTATTGTTTGATTAGAAAAAGATATATTGTCTCAACAATAATTAGCACGGTTAAAATCTTCATAGTTTAATAATCAAGTTGTCAAACACTGCAGGCATCAATGCTCCTCTAATATTAGCATTTATTATGTATTCTCTGTTTCTATGCATGGCTGAAGGTATTTTTTTTGTTATAGGATATCCTATATAATGAAAGGTTTAAAGGATGTGCAAAGTTCTTATGTATGGGGAATTCCAGCATTATGGATGTGACATTTCAAAACTGTAAATAAAAATTAATACAGAATGTATTTATTACCAGTATATAAAATAATTTGTTTAAATTTGACTAATTCCCTGTTGATAGAGTCAAAAAATATCAGTTTATGCTCATCACAGTTTAAAAAGGACAATATATGGATGTTACAAAAAGGACACACGTTTAACATACTTTGTAGGATTTCTGTAAATTAAAATGCACAAACCAGAAGCAATAATACCCAACAAATGGAGAAGGGATGACTCTTAAAAGGCTCATTAACATGTGCCCATTTATGAGGAATATGGACTGTTATGGATCTGACTGTAAAAGCAGCACTATGAAAAATTATGCTGTAAAAATAAACGAAAATGCTTTAAAAACACACATGGGTATTTGGGACATCTGAGTTATTAGTATGGCGAATAGTTTTGCAAAAAACATTATATTTTTAAGGTTGACATTTGCACAAAATTGCCCATTTGTAGCCTCTGTCGCTACTATAGATAACCACCAGAGGGAGTCATGTCACCATTATTTTCACAATCAAGTGTTCAGATAATATTATATAATATTATATAATAAAATATTTTCTACAGTAGAATACCTTTTCAAATAAATGCTTTTAAAAATAATAAGTCTACTTTTAAAATCTTAATAAAATACATTTATTCATGATATTTGCACTCATTTAATTTTTAAAGCCATGAATAACGGTATGTTTTTACTTGACCAGAACAAAATGTGCCATTTAATTAAAAAAGTCAACATACAGTATATACAGAACTGGCTCTTCCAGTTGATATATCTTAATACAATGATTTATTCACCGTATAAATAAACATCTATATAAACCTCATTTAAATGTAGTGGTTTTGATATAAGTTAGTTGTAACAAGATAAGTGCTGTGCTATGCCTGAAAAGCTGTCATAGATAATATTAAGACGAAATCTTGGAACAATCAGATTCTGATGTCCACGAACAACCACCTAAATGTCTTAATCAGTTTTTAAGAGCAGGTGTATTTTTATCCACAATCTTGCGTTCATGTAGGCCTAGTCAAAATGTTTGGATTTTGATTGCACACAGCTCACAGTTTTTGACTATTTTATTATTTGGATTTCATTTACTTTTTACATGACTTTATAAAGTAAAATAATTTTTAAAATAAAACTAAAATAATTTAAAAGCCTAAAAACCTCCATTTTAATTTTTTGTGTCTTTAATGAAGCAGTTTTTCCATACAGTATATGATCACATGAACCAGTAGAACTTACTTAAAAGTTATTATTCTTTCTACAGCTTTCTTTTTTAACGGTGGAATTTTGATTCAAATAAGATGTTCCAGATGCACCTATTCTGTATGAATATCCTGCACCCTACATAGGAAACATTTAAACCTGTTTGTGTGAATTAGCTCAAAGTTCTCTACAACTCTGCATCCACAGTTAAAAGGGGTTAATGATTTATTTCCCTACTCATATCAGGCACATAAAACAAAAACCAAACCACAACAGCCTTTAATGTTAAAAGAAACGCTTTCAGGGAAACTTAAGCCCTGTTCTTTTCCAACAAATGGAACATTTGTTCATGAATATACACATGGACGGTTATATATGATATACTGTAGGAATATATACATAATCTTCCTTTAAACCGTCTGTTTACATCAGTTGTTTTCAGAGGCAAGTCTCTTCATTATTTAAATAAGTAATTCTATTAAATTTAAATTATACTATTATTTGTGAAGAGCATTATATTAAAATACAGATGATGTCATACTGCACTTTCTAATTGTATAAAGCGAACAAACAATGGTTATAATGTTTGGCATCTGCCCCATCCCTGCAGCCACAAACCCAAAGACAAATCCTGAAAAAAATCTTTGGAAGCAGCATTTTAAGGCAGGAAGGCATCAAGACATGTCTAAATTAAATGTTTGCATCACTTCCTGTCTCCTGAGATATCATTATCATCTGATTTTTTTAAGGTAGCAAAGATGTATCCTTCACTGCCTTCGATGTCCCACAATCCTGTGCGTGTGCATCCACCGTATGCATTATTGGTCAGTTTTGCCTCCAAAAGTCAGCGATGCACCAAGTCAGCTGCCTAAGCTTTCGGACGCAGAAAATGTTTTAGCCAGGTTAACTCTGACCTTTAAAAACACTTGATCTGTGCAGTAAAACAGACCTTTGATAAAGTCTAGTGCAGTCAGGTGATTGTCAGTTGTTTATTTATAACCATGTGCAGAAAAAGAATGGACAACAACAGGGTAAAGGCACAGAATAACATGCACAATACATCGAACAAGAAATGACAATGATTTTAAGAATAGTGAATATAATTACCAGCCATTTAGTGTCGTTAATATTATTTTGGACAGTTTACACCATAAACAACAATTCTGTCATTAATTTATTAACCCTGTTATTTAAAACCTGTACATAATTATTAATTCTGTGGGACACAAAAGAAGATATTTTGAGAAATGTCTCAGAATGATTTTGTGTCTATACAATTGAGGTCAATGGGGGACTGATGTTGTTTGGTTTCCAACGTTCTTTAAATATCTTTTGCAGAAGAGAAAAAGTCATGGAGGTTTGGAACAGGAACGGGCTAAGTTAAATAATGAATTTTGATTTTTTTTTGGGTGACCTATCGCTTTAAATCAAAAAAGAGCCATATATCCCAGTATTAGTGTTTATACTGTAATTTACTGTTTCGAGTAAGCAGTAAAATCGTGATCTATATAATACTGACTTACTCATGTCATTCCAAAGTCACCAGGATATTCTTCAAACTGAATTTGTTAGTTTAAGTTAGTCTAAACTGTGCAGCGCTCTGAAACCAAATCCTTTCAACTTTTTCTTTCCCTAGTTCCCAAAGACGGGACAGGTGCAGGATGCCAGTCTTGGCTGTGGTCATCAAATACTCCTCATTCTCTGGTTGCTGTGTGACCGTGAACCGGGCCAGAACCAGAGACTGACAGAACCGACACAGTACCAGCAAATAGAGGGAGTCTCTTTCTGCTTCATTAAGATGAAAAATGCTTTCCCATCCCGCCAACACTGGCCCTCCCACATCTAAAGGATTGGGGTTTTCGATCATCATGTACATGATGGCGATGGCCAGCTCAAATATGAAATAGCCACTGCTCATGTCTCCAAAATCTAGAATACCAGAGATCTTGTACTTTGAGGGTCCATCGGGTATCGCCAAGAGATTGTGGTCATTAAGGTCTCCATGGTTAATGCCTGCAATGGGAAAATGAAATTTTATGCATTTTCATATAATGACCAAAGATTTTAAAGGGATAGTTCATAGTTTATAAAGTTTTTATGGTAGAAAATGTATAGAAATTATATGTGTGTGTGTTATGACGCCTTTCTGGTTTTGTGAATTTTTGGGTAAACTATCCCCTTAAATTGTCACCAAAAAAGTACATCGACTTTTTTGGAGTATGAAATTTTACAAAATAACATCTTACACTTGCGAAACAATGTTAGTTTCGGCACGATTTGGATGTCGTACTGCTCCAAAACAGCTTTAACAATCTTCTGTACGGGGTTCCCATCCATCACATGAAGATACTGATTCAAGAGTGGAATACTGGAAAGACTCCATATATACTTTTCTCTCTGAAGGCAACGGATCTCTGGGTGCTCCATCTTTACAACAACAACAACAACAAATACATGCCAAAAGATTAAAAAATATAATTCTTAAGTGAAAAAGTGATCTGTCATCATTTACATACTCTCATTCAAACCTGTATGACATTGTTTTATTCAGAAACAAGAAAAGACCTAAATTTCATTGATTTAATTTGATTGAAAATGTTCATATATTCCTCTTATTGTGTTAGCTCACCAATTCTAATGTTTAGATCTACACAACAGCACGTAACAGCCAATTTATACATGCATACAACTACAGTTGCAGACACAGTATACTGTATTTACTACAGTATACTTAATAGACACTGTATATATTTATGCTTACGTCAGTAAGTTTATATTATTATTAGGGATGTCCGGGCCCGATCACGTGGTTTCAGACTCGATCGAAATCAGACGTTACCTCCCGATCAGGACTCGGATATATATGTGTATATATATATATATATATATATATATATATATATATATATATATATATATATATATATATATACCAGCGTGCAAAGCGCAGTTCTTTGTATATGTCTGGGCTGTCCACTCAGCCACAGGCTCCAACATATTCTCATTCATTTGAACACATCTATAGTTATCGCGGTGGCACAGAGTTAGACCTCTTGACTCCACACAGCGCAGTAAGAGTTAGGAGTGCAGTTCCTAAAAGCACATTACTAGCTTTGCAAACACTGTGGCACTTTTATTTTTTTATTTGTTTACATGCCTGCTGGGTATTTTAAGTTGAGGTGCTATTTGTTTTTATATTAGACTTTTTTTATATTTACTGTTGCACTAAAGTCCAAAAGTGAAGAATTTATGTTATTTATTACTTGATTGTTCAAGCTACCTCACAGAAGTGCTCTGTTTGTTAACAGAGTTGTTGAATGTTAAAATAAGGTGAATTAAATATTATTGTTTTTTTATGTATTATAGAAGTATCGGATCGGGACTCGGTATCGGCAGATACTCAAAATCAAATGACTCAGACTCGAAGGCAAAAAAACCTGATCGGGACATCCCTAATTATTATCACTCAGCGTGTTTCCAGAGAATAAAATCTATACTTTTGATACTCAAAGATGAGCTACAGAAACAATGATATTCATACAGTATACAATCTGCTCTTTGTGGAAATATTCTTCTAAATTGCTCTTTTTGTGAAAGGTTGGAAATAAAGGTAAGTAAAAATAATAACAGAGCATAAATTTGCAAGAAAAATGAGACCTTTAACAATAGTACAAAAGGAAAGATTTTACCTGCAGTAGAATTGTATCCAATGTAGCTGCCAATTTTCCAACGTCATACAAGATCTGGGGACTGCAGGTAATTTTGGCTATTACAGTGCCAGGGAGATAGGTGAGCAATCGCACCAAATATTTCTGCTTGCCAAAACCACAATCTGCCATAATGTAAAAAGAACACAGATTAATGACTTACATTTAGGCATTTGACCGACACTGAGCATCTAAGGTATGTGAACCGAACACACAACTATGCTGTATTTTTGGTCTTTTATTAAATACAGAACATGAACATTTATTCGTAATAATTGACAGGTTTTCTCTTACCTAATTCTTCAAGGCTCATGAGCTGGCCAGTAAGGGTTGGCACGGCAGTTTGTGCAGGAAGACCTCTTTGGCGTAAGAAATTCATGATGTAAGTTTGCAGGTCTATCAGTGTGACGTTCTGACTGTCTGCAGAGTTCTTAACCTTCAGCACATACTCTCCACCTTCACTACAGTCCACATAAAAGTTCTGGTCATCATAACTGGGCAACTGGCGGATGACAGACGCGGTCCGACCGTAGAGTCTCCTGATGACCTCTGCGACTTGGGAATGGCTAAGGTTTGGCTTTGATTCCTTAGTTGCCATGGCTGAGAGGAAAAAACACATACTTTTGGTTATGCAGATAAGACAAACAATCAATTTTTAGGATTTATCTTGTATATTGCAATATCAAAATATTATGCTTTTTCTTCATGCAACATGTAAATGTAAACGTGGAACTAGTGTTGTGGTAAAGACCACCTAAACCGAGACGACAACAAGACAAAAGTCATGTCAAGACCAAGACTTTTTGGGTTTGAGACCACATTCCTCTGAAAGACCCACCTAAACTTAGAAAGTGATAATAATATAATAGAAAATGAAAGTCACTGCGTTGATATTTTGAGGGGAATTTCTGTGTAGGAATTTCCTTTTGGTTTTTATAAGCAAAATGTTTTTTTTTTATTTGTGCACTCGTTTTTATATAAAATTATATCAGATGTTATAATACAAAAAATGTATCTTACATCTAAATTAGACAATGCACTATTAAGTAACATCACCGCTGTCTCAGACCAAGACAAGACACAGTCCAAATAAAGTCGAGACCGAGACCAGCCTTGAGTGCTTTAACACTGCGTGAAAGAGAAGCATTTCAATTTTCATATAGGTGCACACTACATTTACATTTACATTTAGGCATTTAGCTGACGCTTTTATCCAAAAATTTATGTGTAAGTACACAATTGAATTTATACAGAGAGGTACAAAATTATGCCAATCCATTATTATTTTAAATAAAGATATAGGCTAATATTATATTATATAGGCTAATAAAAATAGTTGCCAAATTAGCTTAAATTATTTAAACCCATTACTCAAAACTCTCACAAACGTATTGTTTTGTTTCAGAAGGCATTTATTCATTATTTTAATAATATATTTATGTGTTTTTTGTTGCTTTGTCATTTTGAACCCCATACAAGAAGATACCATTTCAGTATTTTATTGTGAATTTAGTTGTGTTAAGCTGAAAAAGAGAAGTATAAAGCTGGGTTGGCATGAGGGTTAATAAATTATAAGGAAAATAATTTTATTGGCGAACTGTTTCTTTAACCTCTGAGTTTTTATAAAGGCACTCTGCGATGTTCATGTCTAAACACATTAAACGAACTGTTGATTAAACTTTAACTTTAATCTTAGTAATTTATGCAGCGAGGGTATGTGCAACACCAGATACATTAATATTTGCTGAACTCTTTACTTAGGATTTGATAAACACTTATTTAGCACGATCTACACATCAAGTACATGTGATAAGATGCATTATTACTGAACAGTATAAAATAACGAACAGGGAAGAAAGTTAAATGCATTCATACTTGCCAGAGATTAATGTTGCCTGACTCGACTGGTCGGACTCGGAAGGAATTGTGTTGAAACGTGTGCAGCCACAGACTATAGATTGTAACAAGACACTGCAGTAGTAATTACCATGAACAGGGTGAAGTGCAACGCTCAGTAAGGCCGCGCTAGTGATGTCTCATCAATCGAGTGGCGAAAAAGTACGTGATTTAAACTTTTCACTTTAAGATACATACAACACTCAACGCAATTAATTGTACAGTTGTTGCAATAAATTGGTAGTCGGAAGTATGTTGTTTTATTGTGACTTTAGTACTAATTTTGAGATATTGCCGAGTCTGAAGACTTTCCTTAAAGGGACTTGGACAAAAACCTCAGTGTCGTGACGTCACAGGTAAACAAGGCAGTGCGCTAAAAATAATAGAATTAGCTCAAAGGAATTCTTTCTCACTATTCTGTGACATTCTCTTTTCCATCTTTGTATTTGGGTATTTATTCTATTGGAGATCAAAAATGTACCAACTTGTTTATAAGAAGTGTTTTCATTAATAGACTCTACCCAAATCGACTCAGACGTCACCATATTTTTAAGGATTTTTGACTCTCTCTTTTCCAATTTTTCCAAAAGTAAAAGAGTTACAATTTAAAATAATGAATGATATATATCCATCAAAAGAATTCCTTAGATCAAAATTTGGTGTTGAGGAGAACTTTTGTCAATTTTGTGAAAGTGATATTGAAACCACTGAGCACATTTTCTTCAACTGTATCCATTCAAAGTTGTTTTGGTCTTATTTAAATAATAGAATGTCCTGTGTCAATATCCAATTTAACCTTCTTACTTATAAACAAATTAAGTTTGGAGTCTTTAAAAAAGATTGTATACAACATTACTTTGTTAACAACCTTCTTTGTTGTGGAAAATTTTTTATTCATAAGTGTAGATTCTTGAAAACCACCCCTTCTTTTCCTCACTTCAAAAATGAGCTTAAAATTATTGCTTCATCCCTATGTACCCTTTCAAGTAATAAGGCTATTACATTAGCTAATTTTTTCAATGAATTCAGTGACTCATAATATTTAATAACCCCTTTGCAAAATTATGTAAATGTTTTTTTTTTTCATTTATTTATTATTATTATTTCTTTTTATTGTAATATTTTTCACTTTGAACTTATAATTTACATTGAATTACTGCTATACGATGTATATACCTTTTAGTTGTGTCTGCCTTGTATATTTGCAATTGTGTATTATGAAAGTTCTATTTTGGTTCATTTAAAGCCTGTTTGGTTTGTACATTTTCTGATTTTAAATAAAAAAAAAAAAGAATTAAAAAGCATGTATATATACATAATTTGCATAAATTATTAAGATTAAAGTTAAAGTATATATATATATATATATATATATATATATATATATATATATATATATATATATATATATATATATATATATATATATATATATATATACAGTGGCGTACATATTATTCTATTTCATATTTATACTACATTACAAATATATTTAATGCACTGTTGTTGTACCAGAGAGGATCAATCAGTTATTGATTGATTTTGGAGTATATATCTGTAAATAACTGCAACATTTTCATTCCTAGCTGAAGCCCAAGAAAAACAAAAACTTAAGTAAGATTAATCACAGAAAAGCATTTTCCTCAGTTAAAAGACTTTATTTATTTTTTGTAAAACATTAGGGGTGTCTCCACAATTCTTAACCAAAAAGCTGAAAGGCCAAAATATACATGACAAGTGTGCAGCTCTTGCCATTCCTTAATAAATAAATATTTGTCTAACTATCTTGTCGTACTATCGCGATTTTACGTAACTGGAGATTGTTGTGGATACCAGGTAGGTCACAAAGCACTGATATCGGTTGATAAATAGAAACGTTTTATTTTTAATCTTGAAAAACCGCAGCTCTACCGTTTAGTTGCACTTGATTCATGCCCTAGTCAATATGGCGGCGCGTTGACGTATCGCAGCAACGGACAGAAGCAGCCAATGTCGCGTCTAGGTATTATATATCTCTGTCTATGTTTACAACATGGCGGCGAATAAAAGGTACGCCTTCTTTCTTTGCGTACACATGTGGGCGGTTCGGAAACAGGGCGTGTTAGGAAGGTGTGGCTGAGCCTTAACATTTCCAAAGAATATCTCTTTGGGTTTGAGACTTTAAGCATTGTAACGCTGCAGATCTTATACATGCACAAAAAGCTGTAACACACTAAAGAAAGAGGAAAACAAGAAATCGCACCATATGACCCCTTTGAAATAAAGATATAAATGTTCTGCAGGTTAGAGTTGGATTTGGAATTATACATGAAAACATGCTGTAGTATGCTAGCGCCGTTTAATGGCCTTTGATAAAACAAACGAAACGTCAGTGTCAGGCTGCAGCAATCTCGTGATGCTTACAGTATAATTAAACCCAACTAGCATGCTAACGCATTCGCTTAGTTTACAACAGCATTAAGGTAGGATTAATGTCCGTTTTCAGCGTTACCTGTCTGCTGACTCGCGGGCAGTGTTGCCAACTATTTTCAATGGAAAGTAGCTAAAGTCTGCCCGAAAAGTCGCCAAATGTCGCCAAGTGACGTCTGCGTAAATTTGCATATTAATGACGTAATGACGCCGTGTTTGCATTCTGCCTAATGGTTGTACTTTATAACTGTTTCCCCTAATCCGTGCGCACATAATGTCCAGTATAAAACTGTTATCAATTAACGAAGAAGAAACGGTAAAATTAAATGGTTTTATTTCAAAGAAAGGAGAAGCAGGTAAGGGATTGGTCTGTGGCAACACCGTTTGCACATGCGCAGCTCATTCACGTCTATGTCAGATGCTGTGCGGTCGCTGGAATGTGCCCTCACTGATCAGAGCAGACACAGGGAGAGGTGTAACTGCTGTACCGAGAAAGCAAGACCTCGCTCTCACTCGCAGGACAGTACTGGCGGCATTTGGAAAGTTGCTAAGGTTTGTCCAAAAGTCGCTAGATTTGTCGCTAGGCGCTTTTTTAAAAAAAAGTTGCTAAAGGGGTCTGAAAAGTCGCTAAATCTAGCGACAAAGTCGCTAAGTTGGCAACACTGCTCGCGGGCCAAGGCTGATATACTGCTGAATAGCGCTGTAAAGGAAACTCCGCCCCGCATACGTCCGCCAAAATCAAAATATTTTATTTTGTGTTTATTATTATTGTGAGTAACATTTGGTATAAAAGCGTAATGTTATTTATAAGAATGACATTAATAATAATAATTTACTATAGGAAGAGAGGGGCACTTTACACTTGGGCAGGGGCTTGAGCCCCCCCCCCCCCTTGTGCACGCCACTGTATATACAATAAATTCAGCAATTTATTGCTTTCTATAATGGGAAGGGAATAAGTATATTCGTAGTGGGCCCACAATATCTCCAAAATGCACAACAAACAGTACTAAGGTCTCATGAAATATTAGAGAGGCATATAAAATTAATTAATTTTTTTTTTCAGATTATTGTACACTCTAAAAAGGATGTGTTATTTTTTAACATTGGGTTATGCTGTTTAACACATAATGTGTCATTTTGTGTTAGATACATAAAAGGGACAACACATGTTGAGTTGAAAGTAACACAAGTTGAGTTAAAAGTAACACAAAATGTGTTGTTTTAAATTAACACAAAGATGTGTCTAGTAAGGGACAACACATCTGTGTGTTGTCCCTAACTAGACACATCTTGTGTTATTTTTAACACATCTGTTTTTAAAGTGTATACATCAGGATCCAGACAAAAACACATTTGACCTGGTTAACTTTTAACAAATAACATAAATATAAAATGTACCCAAATTAAAAAACACTGTAGTATGCATTAGCATTTTAAGTGTAAAACTGTAGTACATTGTAGTATACTGTAGTATAATATAGTAATTTTCTGCACTTTGTTAATGAATAATACAGTATTTAACTAGTGAACTCATAATACTGTAGTATATGTATAGTAATGTTTAAAAACACTATATAAAATAATTTTCTATAGTAAAGCATGCTATTACTTGTATTACTTCACAATTCAAATTGGCGACACAACCATTACACCATCTAAATCAGTTAGAAACCTGGGTGTAATCTTCAACGACCAGCTGTCCTTTACCGAACACATCTCAAGGATATCACGGTCTTGTAGATAT
This sequence comes from Beaufortia kweichowensis, assembly GCA_019155185.1. Taxonomy (NCBI): domain Eukaryota; kingdom Metazoa; phylum Chordata; class Actinopteri; order Cypriniformes; family Gastromyzontidae; genus Beaufortia; species Beaufortia kweichowensis. The sequence goes on along the minus strand of CM032818.1, from coordinate 9,272,704 downwards.
GCACTCTACAACATCAGGAAGATCAGGCCATATCTCACAGAGCATGCTGCCCAACTGCTTGTCCAAGCCATGGTAATCTCCAGACTGGACTATTGCAACGCTCTTCTGGCTGGTCTTCCTGCACGATCAATCAAACCACTGCAGATGATACAGAACGCTGCAGCAAGGCTTGTCTTCCAGGAACCCAAAAGAGCACATGTCACGCCACTCCTCATCTCTCTCCATTGGCTACCGGTGGCGGCCCGCATTAAATTCAAATCATTAATGCTGGCCTTTAAAACCATCACAAACTCCGCACCCGCATACTTCAACTCGCTTCTACATACATACAACCCATCCAGAACCCTACGCTCAACCAATGAACATCGACTTGTGGTACCATCACAGAAAGGCTAAATCTCTCTCGCTCTCTTTCTCCTTCTCTGTTCCCGGCTTGTGGAATAGTCTCCCTAACGCAATCCGGTCTGCCACATCCCTCACCTCCTTTAAAAACTACTAAAAACACACCTTTTCCACGAACACCTAACAGCTTAAAAAAAAAAAAAAAAACCTTTTCCTTCCTCTACAGGTATTTATCTAGCACTGCACAACATTGTAAACTTACTAAAGCACTTCTTTGTACTATTGCTGCCGCTTTTGATGTATCGCTTCATTGTCTCCTAATATTTGTAAGTCGCTTTGGATAAAAGCGTCAGCTAAATGCCTAAATGTAAATGTAAATGTACTAGTACCATACTATTATACTAGTATTTTTATGTGGGTTGATAGTATATAAAATTAGTTAATTAGTTCAACAGCATCAAAATTTTATAGCTTGTAAAAATACCAGACAAAATTTATAACACTTCATAAATCTTCAAAATAAAAAAAAAGGGTTTTTGCAAAATGTTTTTCTAAACACTAACATTTTATCAATCCAGCACACAAACATGAGGGAGTAGGAGAGAGGTGAAACAAGTCTCAAAGGCTCGTGTAGGAAATGAGTTGGCGTCAAGCAGGCGCGATAGTTTTGAATATACAGTGGAAGAAATTGTCAGTGGCGTGCGTGCAGGAGCCAGAAGCGAAAGAGTAACTCTGTATGTGAAAGGGAAATGTATATTTTACAGAGGTGTTCATCTGCCTCAGCATCCTGTGGTTGGGCAGAGAGACTGTGTGGTTCACATCAGCCCATTATTACTTGTCATTTTATATTTATGCATTTTAGAAACATTACTGTGCAAAGCAACTGTGGATCAAACTCACAACCTATGTGCTCCTAACACAATGCTTTATCGTTGGTAATCTTTATGAAAAATGAAACAGATAGGGACTTAAGTGACTTTAAGTTGAATGGCTAAAAAATGTATTTTTTACCTGGTTCCATATTTTCTTTAATATTGTTAAATGGTGTCTAATCCAATCTAATTAACACAATGAGTGACATATCAGTAATCCCTCCAAAGTCATTTAGGTCATATAAATATATAACATAGTCAAAACATTTGGGTATCTGGATGCTTCATCTCAGTCTGGTTCATGTCATTTCCTGTTTGTTACTTTTATTGATTAACCTGAAACGGAAAACAGTCGACACATTAAACACCTATGGAGACAAACTTTGCACACACGGTTATTTCTGCTTATCATTTGACTGTTTGTGCAACACAGTGGAAATAAGCACTGGCCAAAAATAACAATTCTGTTTTTATTACTTCAGCCTCACACTCTTACAAACCTGTATGATTTTTTTCAATGGAAATTTTGTTGCAGCCAACAGAAAGATTTTTTAATAATCACCTACATGTTCCTTACACAAAGCTGCCGCATTGCTTCAGAATCTGAATATACAGCATGAGTCATATGAACTAGTTTTATGTTACTTTGACTTGGTCACTATGAACTTGGAAAATAAAATAAAAATATGAAATGACAAAAGACCAAAGAGATTTTTGATGTAGTAACCACACTTTACTGTCATGTATGCATGAACAAAATGGATAGATAAAATAGAGATATAATTAATTATTATTTATATTTTTAAATTATTAAGAATTAATTATTTATAATGATTAAATATATGTATTTTTTATTTTTTTTATAATAATGTTCTGTAATCTAGGTTTATTTTGTGTTGGTTTAGCTACAATAGTTAAAAGGTTATGTTTAATGATGAGTACATTATTACACCTCCTGCCTCTAATGTTTTCAGTTCCTGGCATAAGAACAGCAGATTTTAAAGAGCTCAAGGCATACATGGATGCCACATTGAGCACCTGTTGAGTTTGTCAAGATTGCCACCATATTAGGGAGGGCAAAACCTATTCTAGAATCTGTTTTGTCTCTTAATATTTGTAAGTCGCTTTGGATGAAAGCATCAGCTAAATGCCTAAATGTAAATTTATATGTAAAACCCCTACACCTACAGTTTTCCTAGAGGAAATACATCAATAACTTCATCAATTTCTTTGCAAATCTTAGTGATGGAGTGCTAAAACATCATGTCTTCACTTATAATCTTGATAGTGAGACAGTCAAAATTGTTTATTGTTCCTGTAGCTCAACTGCTTGAGCATGGGTTTTGCAACACCAAAATCATTAAGATGACGTTTGTTTGATGAATCTGTTTTAATATGCTCTAATCTAATCAGATAACAAAATATCTTATGAATAAAGCAAGACAAGCTATGTATTATGATTATATGTAAATGTCTGACTGATTGTTAAATTTCATTTCGTATTTTGACAGATACTTTAGCTTGCTTAATATGCATGCAAATGCACATATTCATTTTAAAACGTGTCGTATTGCATCACGTAAATATGCTTGAAACATAATTTCTTACCATGGCTCTACAAACGACATCCTTATTAAAAGCAATAATCTCTGCCTAAAATCACAATTTAATAACATATTTCTGACCAACAATCAGTCTTTACTGATAAACTAATTTATGAATTTGGTGGAACTTTCATCACTAGATTGGTTGTTAATCTTGTTACCGTCTAATATCTTTTGTTAGCAAAGAAGAGGCAAGTTTCTTGTTGCTTTGGTTTGTTTATTTTTATTTTATTAAGTAAGATATCTCATCCTGCTTTTGCATAATTAGATTTTAAATTCTAAACTGGATCTATAAATGTAACACTGGAGTCTCATGCTGCATTCCAGATAATTCAGATTTAGCATATTTCCCACCTCAAACACGGAAATAATGTCTGGAACAGCGCTCTTTTAATGTTACTAAATACTTTTAATGCTTTACTTTTAACATTACTAAATCATTAGCGACATTAATGTTTAATATAATTAACTTCTAATGTAAATAAATCCAGATGTTAATAAATCCAAGGGTTTAAGGTGGGAAATATCCTAAAATCCAAGTTGTCTGGAACACAGCTTCGGGGTATTTTAATGAATTGAATGTGCTCGACAGTGGGGTGTTTTTACCGCTTAAAACCAGAACTGATTTGCATGTTTTTCTGACTCATTCACTGAAACAAAAAATTGGGTGTGAAGAATAATTTGATGTAAACTGGAATATTTATTAACTACTACATGAACTATTGGATAGCTTTCTTTATTTCTGTTGATTAGAGCAAACAAGATCGTACAAAAATGTGTGAATGAGATTTTACAAATTTATATAAATTAGTCAAACATTTGCTAAAATATAATATGAATCGCCATGAGATTGTTTTGGTTGATTTCAAATAGCTATCTTGACATTTAGGTATAGAGGACTGGAAAAAGATCACAACTTTGCTCATTGTTTTTCCCATTCATGACATTCACTTTGTTGAGCTCCAATTATTATAAGCAGCTTCCGTATAAAAAAATAGAAGCTTCTTTGTTCAAATGCATTCTGTGAATGATGTAAATGTTACCAAGAATTGGTTTGTGCATATTGCCCTTTTCTTAGCCGAGACCCTTTTTTCAGAAGATGCATAATTATTAAAGATGTTCTTGAACTAACAACAGCCCTTGAGGCCTTTAGCAGGAAAAAAGAGCCTTGTCGCTTTAAAGGAGAAGAAGCAGCACAGCCACACAAACCCTAGACAGCAGCAAATAACAACTATTCACATCACAGCTGATATCAAGAGAGGTCTGTGGAGGACTATAAAAAAAATGTAGATTAGCCCATTCTTTAAAGCCCAATTATGAAGAGCAAAAAACCTTGATTTTTAACTTTGATGCGTGTTAGACTTTACGGTGGTTTACAGCCAACAGGTTTGAAGTTTTGTCTACACGTTGGTACCTTATAATTGTTCGCATTATGCATTTTATTCAAAGTGTAATAAACTCTAAAAACGGTAGTGTTAAAAAATAACGCAACATGTGTCTAGTTAAGGACAACACACAAATGACAATTTGTGTTACTTTCAACTCAACATGTATTGTCCCTTTTATTTATTTACACAAAACAAAACAACACAAAAGGACACATAATGTGTTAAACAGCATAACAAAAAAATGTGTTAAAAAATCACATCCTTTTTTAGGGTGTATGCTTTCCGGTTTGTCTCATTGTTTGGTCAAATGTGGACATAACAAACCATTACAAATAAGTTAATTTAGAAAAATCTGGGATAATTTAACATAACGGTTTGTTTTTGTACATATTGACCCAATCATGGTTTGTAACACCCCAGCAGTTTAGAGTATAAGCATATGCATTTCCTAGAAATCAAACCCATGACCGTGTTACCAGCTGAGACACAGATTTTATTTTTTATTTATGGAGTTAATATATAAATATTGTCATGTCTGAGGAAAGATTTTACATTAGAATTGGTGGTGGTTACTGGGAAGTGTCATCAGATCCCACCGTTACCTGCACTTGTTCCCATTCACCGGACTATTATCCTTTGCACTTCATCACCGCCATCTTTAATCACCGTCACCTGCCGCTCATTTACCTGGACTCTTTATAACCCGTTTGTTTTCTTGTGTTCACTGTCAGATATTGGTTTAGCCATCCATGCTACTGGCAGTCTGACCTGGTTCTTCTTCTTGCCTGTCTTTGATCAATGTTATACTTATCTGTTATCCTTGCATTCTCTGTTAATTTGTACATACAACTGTTATATCTGCACGATCTGTTATACTTACTTTGTCACAGTTGTTTTATATTTGAAGTTGCCATTTATGTTGTTACTACGCTTTATGTTTACCATTGCCTTTTACCTTTTATGTCTCTCTGTGTGCTCACTAGACCCGTAACAGGAAGTCTGCATAATGAGACCTGTTTTTCAATTTGTTTTCATCACATACAAACCTACTTACAAAATTGCAATTAAAGATAAGTGTGTGTAAGTAAAATAATATAACAAATGGATGTATATGGTTAAGTTAATATTTAAAATATTTGCCAATGCTGTAATTGTTTTTTTTATATCCTAATTTTGATTATGTCTTATTTAACCGGCTTGAAATTGATTTTTCAGTTTTAGGTTTTATTAAAATGTCAGTTTAGTTTTCACATCACATATTTTACATCATATTTACACAATTACGACATATTCACATAGCTTTACTTTATATACAACCATGAACTAAACCAAGAACAAAAATAAAGTTGAGTTCATTTCAATGTATTCTTAAAATCATTTTATGTATCATAAGGGTTTAGTTTTTCTTTAAGCTCATGTTTCTCTAGGGAGATTGTACCTATGCTATTGCAACCTTTTGTTGCCATTAGATTAATTCAGTTTGACATGTTCTTTTAGTATGTATAATTTATGGGATTGACAGGAGAACAGACATAGATTAATTTATGCATTAAGCCAGTTCCTGTTCATTATGTATTTCCAGCTGTTCAAATATCAGTAACTCTAGTGAAAAATAAACTTGCTTTATAGGTAAATATGTTCCGGGCAAGATTTACTGTCAGGCGTTTATAGACACCAGGCTCAGATTTCTACTGTATATTAAACATATCATAGTTAAACATGACAGCGGGATGGATTGTTTTAAATTTCACATATTACAATGATCTTACCTTTTGAACACGGCATAAAACAGGTTTAACATCAGTGTGAACATTCTCTTTTAGAATAACAATTAAGTTTGGAGATGACATCACTGATGGTGTCATTTCAACCTGATCTCACAACTATTTTATGCAATGGCAAAGAGGAGAGTATCAAAGAGAAAACACATCTGTATGTAATATGTAAGCATCATACAAAAGTCAGTCATATTCATTTAGTTGATATGAACAACCCCCCAGGTTCAGGTTTCTTTTGTCTGTGTTGATGGTGACACTTACATTAACACGCTGTGAATGTAATGTAGTGGAACGTGGACAACCGACAAACACTACAGATCTCCTGCAGACCAGTTGCTTTGCCTTCTGTTGTCATGACTCATTCTACATCTCAAATGTATGACTCATTCCCAGTCATCAGGAAATTTAAATCTTTTGCGTACCTGCTTCAGTTCTGCATCATTACATGCAATGTGAAAGTGTGAAAACATACCGTGTGACATGCTGAGAAGTCCAACTGCCCTTTCCACCGGTTTTTTGTCTACCCTTTTAGCAGAAAAGGACTCTCGTGCGTAAAAATGAATGCAGATTTCTTTGTAAATCCAGGTTGGTGGAAGATGCACAAACCCTATCCTGTCTACTCATAGGAGTAAACATCTGTATAGCATACAGTGCCATATTTCCCAAATCACAGTTCAGAATCATTCTTTTCAGTTATGTACATTCACTGTAATTTGTAATATGAAACCTTTACAACTCAAAATTTTCTAGTGACTTTTTCTATCTAAATTTTTTCAATTGGCACAACTCTCAATTGTTAATTGCGGCAACAGTCTGTTCCTTAAGTCACTAGAAAAAGTGTGACTGTATGATTAACTGTGATCATAAAAATTTTATTTAAATTTATTATAAATATACAATTTTTATTTTTACATCATGTTTATACTGATTTTAATGTAACTACAGATCAAAACTTTAACTCTGAAATCTATTTTTTACAAATAAGCAAAAGACATATGTTAACCTACTGGTGTCATATGGATTACTTTATGGATGGATGTGGGTTTTGGTGCATCAACCTTCAGATTCCATTAGAATGGGATTATCCCATTAGAAATGTTTTTGTTCTTATTGAAAACAAGAATAAGAAAACAAAAACCTTAAAGATGCTTGTGCTAAGTGAGTCGAGTCATATATTGTCAGGGAGAGAGTTCAAGAGCTTGGGACTATAATGACCAAAGGCTGATTCACTGTCTTTAGCCGTGTTTAGCCGTAATCAACTGGTTGCCTTTGGAAGATGATCTTGCTGGAGTATGTTTAGTAATCATGTTGAAAAGGTATTTGAACGCTGGAGCATGAAGACAATCATTTTAAAAAATGATTGAAAGATCTTGAATTCTGAATTCAATTAATTCTGAATGATACATGTCGCAAAAGAATGAATGAAAAGGAAATGTGTTTTTCTACCAGAAACACATCTGCTTTTCTATTTGTATTAACTAAACAAACCTGTATTTATTGTGGTGGTTTTTGTGTATTTAAATACAGTTTTTGCCCGTCGCTTGAACACTATAGACACACGCTTAAACCAAAGTAACATAACTTGAAGTTGTTGTTACTATACCTTAAACAAAATGTAACCATACCTTAAACAAAAGCGCTGCTTTGCACTTTAGTTGCAATTCTGTAACACACTTGCTCCTTTCTGCAACACACTTGCTCCTAGACACTACACACTATTCAGGGATGGGCAGTATTTTAGATAAATGTATTTAAAATACGTATTTGAAATACAAAATACTATTTTGTATTTTGTATTTTAAAGCCTTTGGGAAAAATCTAATGTAATTTGTATTTAAATACATTTAAGATGAGTATTTTGTATTTTCAAAATACATAAAATACTTTGTGCCAATCAACCTCTTTATCAGGGTGCTGATTTGGTTCACACACACCCCTCCCCCAACCTTAACACTCATGCACGTGAGCTGCCTGCAGCAGAGTCAGCATTGGATTCTGCATTAAGGTAAGGGTGTCATCATGATCAATTCCTTGTTGATTAAAGTTAAAATGGTGCATCATTCAGATTTGCCTTCAGTAAACATGAAAGAATAAAAAAGCACCGACACGTGTAGGAGAAAAATAGCGTTAGCCAATCAGTTTTGATAGTTGTCGGGGTTTTTTTTATCTATCAACTAGCTAGTCAAATGTGTTTAAAACATTACTGCATGTTAGGCATGTTAGGGTGTCGAATAGATGGATATCTGAAACACACAGGTACACCATCTTGAGGAGTACACCATCAGTTATATAATTGACTTTGTGTTATTGAGTTCTTGTTACTGAGTTGAAGTCATGATGGTGATAAACTGTAATAAAAGATGTTGGGGGAAAAAAATTTAGTTTTGTTTTTCCTGCAGGGCAGGGGAAGGGAAGATCATTTCTATTCAGTTGTACACATCTAAATGTTTTTGTTTTGCATTCAGAATATGTCCAGATATATTTCAGCCTAATAGGGATGCCTGCACTTGATGGCCAATTTCACATGTATTTTACAAATACAAAATACTGTATTTGTATTTAAATAAATTTTTTTACACAGTATTTTGTATTTGTATTTAAATACATTTTTCCACTCAGTATTTTGTATTTTTATTTTAAATACATTTCTATGTATTTATGCCCATCTCTGACACTATTTCATACATAAGACACTTAGTTAAAAAATGAAATCTCAGGGTACCATTGAGAAAACACATCTATTCAAAATACAACACACATTGGTTAATTGAAAAGACGTTGACACACACCTGAAAACACTTACAAAACTGAACACCAATCAGCCAGCTACAAAAAGGCCTCAGTTAAGCCATTTTGAGAACTTTGCAAGCATGGAGACAGGGAGAGCTAGAGGCAGAGGAAGACAGACAGAGAGAGAGAGGGACGTGGTCGAAGAGGCCACGCAAGGACCATTGTTTCGGAAGACATAAGAGCAACTTTGGTGGACCATGTCATAAACCATGGCCTGATTATGAGGGAACCTGGGCAGAGAGTCCATCCTAATCTAAGCCGTTTCACAGTTTCATCCATAATAAGGACATTCCGACTAGAAAACAGGCATGTCTTCAACTCTCTACTCTACTCAGACTGTATCTAAAGTATTTACAGTACTGTACCATATCACGTTACTGTATCACATGTATTGTATTCCAGGGTGGCTCCTTTTCCAACAAAAGTGGTAGTTTTGTGAAACATACCATGATAACGTGTTGAGATGTTTCAGTACTGTGTATGGTAAATACAGTAAAGTTCAGTATACACACTACTGTAAAAAAGAAGCAAACGAGAACAATTTGTGGTTGCATTTTTCTACAGAATGGCTAGAAGACCTACTGGGGGTGGACGCCAATGCCTGTTCACCCAACAGCAGGAACTTGCCATCGTGAACCTAGTCAGAGCAAACAATGCAATCCGTCTCCACCAGCTACAGCAACAAATACTTGCAGATAGGCAAGTATTCAACAACATAAATCGAGTAAGCATTACAACTATCAGACGCATCTTGCATCATGACCATGAAGCAATTGTACAGGGTCCCATTTGAGAGGAACAGTGTCAGGGTCAAAGAACTTCGACATGAATATGTACAGGTAAGTGTTTCAGTCCTTTACATTTACAATAAAGAATGGGTGCAGTCCAGTAACAGATGAATATGTACCACTGGATTAGTACCACATAGATACATTCAGAAAGCTACACAGGTACCTGTGTGGTGGGGTGGGTCGGTTCTGTATATGTAGTAGTGTAAGTGTGTGCTTTGAGTAAAGCCATCCACAATATGTATTTTTTGTTACAGAGAATCTTGGACATGGATGGAGCTGCCCAGCCGCATGAATATATTTACATTGACGAGGCTGGATTCAATCTTGGCAAAAACAGACGACGGGGACGTAATATAATTGGCCAAAGGGCAATTTTGTACATCCCAGGGCAGCGTGGGGGAAATATCACATTGTGTGCTGCCATAAGTCTTTGAGGCCTACTGCACCATCATGCCAAACTGGGTCCCTATAATGCGCAACACATCATCACATTTCTAGATGCACTTCATGATGCAGTTGGACAGGATGGACCAGCACCGGTTTCACCAAGCATGATCACTTTGAAGTTCTGTACTTGCCCCCTTACTCGCCATTTCTAAATCCTATAGAGGAATGTTTTTCCGCTTGGAGATGGCGCGTATATGACCGCCAACCACATGCCCGTATGCCTCTTCTGCAGGCAATGGAACAGGCCTGCGGAGACATTGAGGTGAGGTCTATCCAGGGATGGATTCGACACACAAGGGGATATTTTCCCCGATGCTTAGCGAGAGAAGACATTGCTTGTGATGTTGATGAGATCCTGTGGCCACACCCCAACAGACGGCAGGATCCATAAGCCCACTTGCGCACAGTTGTTTTTCTGTGTTTACAGTAGTGTATTGTTTGTTTTATTTTTGATTTAACTGAATTTACTGTACTGTAAAATATACCACTGTAATGTAATGATTTTGAAATCAGTATTTCATTTTTTTGGTTGTTGTGAAAACATGCCCTCTGTGGAACTGAATAAAAACATTGAAAACAAAAGACTGCAGTTTTTTATATAAAGTAGACTAGTGTGTTGCTGCTGATCTGAAAGTGTATTCATATATTGTTAGGTTTTGATAGCAGAGTTTCAATTTGACATAGATGTGAATGGTTTATTTCCCAGTGTTGTGTCTTATTTGCTTGTGTGTAGAGTTTTGACACAATGAGCCAAATTTAGCAATAGGCAAAAACTGTATTAGATTTTGAGGGCAGGTGAAATGGTTTTGAAGCAGTTGTTTGATTTTGCCAGAAGAGTCAGAGGTTTTCTGAATTTAGTTTGAGTATTTGGATTTGTGTTTAAGGTTTTGAAAAAATGAGTGACAATTTCAAAAAATGTGTTTTAGCAATTCAGAAAAACTGTATCAAGTGAAAAAAAAAAACATTTCTCATTCCTCAAGCGATTCAAATTATGCTATTGTCCTACATCACATCAAAAGCCGTCTAAAAGGATTACAAGATTCAAAAAAGGCTTTACGAGCGCTCTGTCAGAAATGATTTATTTTTATCATATTGTCACCAGTAGACAATGGCACCAGTCACCATGCTGTCATTTCAATAGATCAACCTCAGAGACATGGGTGCAGGGCAGGTCAACTCTGTCCAGAATATAAGGGCTGAGAAATGAACTATTCTGTGAACGTGCAGTGCAGTGCACGTAACATTATTATACCCCGGCAAGGTTTAATATTCTGTAATTATGGCTAATGCTTGTGAATTCAGATTTTTCTGAATTAGTTATAGAACGCTATTAGGAGCTCTTTAAGAGTCTCACACTTTCAATTATCTACAAATGAGGGGGCAGTGAATGTTGTAATTGTGTCATTAATGTGGCACCGGCAATGCTGGAAGGAACATTTTGGTCAAATACTAATGTTGATGAGGCGTGAGAGAGAGAGTGAGAGAGAGAGAGAGAGAGAGAGAGAGAGAGAGAGAGAGAGAGAGAGAGAGAGAGAGAGAGAGAGAGAGATTATACTGGATTTTTTTAGACGACATTCAAACTGTCAGTCCAAAACCGATTATTTGAATATCTGAATGGATTCTGATCTAATTTATTTTCCTGACTGAAGTAAAATGCATAACATCCCTACTGAAAAAAACAGCTAAATCAAGCCTAAGCTGGTTGGCTGGCTTTAGCTGGTCTTCCAGCCTGGTTTTAGCTGGTTAAGATGAGATTGCAGGCTGGTTTTAGAGTGGTTTTGGCCATGTTTCAGGTTTTAGCTGGTCAGGCTGGAAGACCACTGTTCCTGTATTTGTTAAAAGCATTACAATGCACATTTTGTGAGTTTGATTTCTAGGGAACACACCTGCTAAATGCATAAATGTATGTAATGTGCACAAAAAAGACAATAATACTGGAAGTGTACATTAAAATTACCATTTTGGAAAGGATCACACATTTGCAAATAATATACATTATATTAACAGTATTTATATTAACACCACTGAAATCTAAATTTCTAGATTTTTATTTGGATACATATATTTGTTCAAGGGTAAATGGACAACTCAAAATAACAAATAACAATTTTAGACAACAGTTTTGACTGTTTACATATAAGCTTTTGTTAGATGTTTTTATTCAAAGTGACTATTAGTGCATTTAATGTTCACATTTGAACCCCATGCTACACTAATTGTGCTATACAGGAACATTACTTAAAAAGTGATGAATTCACCCCTGTAGTTTTCCAAACAAATAAAATAGACTGAAAATGAAATAAACAAATAGTGCTGAAATAGCTTATAAGAAAAAGTTACTCTCTTAAAAACTTTTTTATGTATTTGTCCTATCATACTGTTATCATACCATTCCTTTGTGCAGGTTATCCAGGCTTCATTATAACGCCATTGAAATTAAACAGATAACATCACTGACAGATAAGAATAAAGTAGACAATGAGACAATGCTTTTTATCTTTACACTCTAAAAAAGGATGTTATTTTTTAACACATTTTTTGTGTTATGCTGTTTAACATGTAATATAATAACATAATGTGTCATTTTGTGTTAAATACATAAAAGGGACAACACATGTTGAGTTGAAAGTAACACAAGCTGAGTTGAAAGTAACACAAAATGTGTTGTTTTTAAATTAACACAAAGATGTGTCTAGTTAGGGACAACACACAGATGTGTTGTCCCTAACTAGACACATCTTGTGTTATTTTAACACATCTGTTTTTAGAGTGTAATTACAGGCACATCTCATTATACATATTAAGAGTATAAATGTGTGCTCCATTATTCGAAAAGAACCTCAGATTAATTGTGTAGCTAATAAATTCGATTAATTTGCAATTAAACATTACATTACAATAGCATGACTAAAATTAGATTTTCAGTCTTTTGTTCCAAAACAAGGAGAGAGAGGAGAGAGAGGAGAGAGAGAGAGAGAGAGAGAGAGAGAGAGAGAGAGAGAGAGAGAGAGAGAGAGAGAGAGAGAGAGAGAGAGAACATAACTGTGTGTTTCCCTATAAAGCTAATAAAACACTCCCATAATACAGAGTATGCAGAGCTCTAGGAAAAGCTTGTTATAAGCCTCTTAAATTAGATATGACGATATACAACATTCTCAACAAGACCACAAATCCTGACTCAAGGCTTCTCATCAGCTGGAAAGAGTGATCTTTAGTTATATTTGAATGTCACTGATGTTTAAAAATACTGGATTGTGGACTGTGCCAAACCTTAAGGTAAGATGATGTCCTTATATTCAGTGCTAGAAATATATTTTTTACAATTCTTTGTGTACCTTTATGTAATTTAAATGTTCATTTATCCAACAAATTTTATAAATTATAAATAATAATAGATAATATGAATATATTTATATGATTATATGATGTGTATAGATGTAGTGTGTGATTTTCTAATCCAAGGTACCTGTGGCTTATATAAGACCATTGCTTTAGTGTTGTAAGATTACAGTCACGATTACAGTGAATGATCTGTTTTATTAGATGTTTAACAGTTTGGAAAGTGAAGGTTATTTGCATAAAATGTTGATGTCGTTTTGGTTATAGTGTTGAAAAGGTGTTCGAGTCTGTCTTGTGGCACCACCTCTCTCCCACTTCCTTTCCTGTCCTCTCTTCTTTGTACTAAATCTAAATAAAGACCTAAAAATAAATCTTTCAATTCAATTAACATTTATTTATATAGTGCTTTTCACAAGTTTTATTGATGCAAAGCTGCCTTACATAAATAAAAAAATCTAAATAATGCAAGGTTAAAATAAATGTCAAAATAAGATGTGCAAGTGTGTTAAATGAGTCTGATCAGTGAGCAACAGTGGCATGGAACTAAATCGTTAATTATGTCACCATTTTCCTACCTACAGTTACTTACTACAGTATATGTATGACTTTTTCTTTGTGGAATACAAATTTATTTCTCAATTTATAAGAATGTCCGAGCTGCTGTTTAACATCATGAAAGTGAATGGGACTATTCGTGTCCCGTCTTTTCAAAGCAAGGTATTCAAATAATTGTGGTTGTGGGTTTGAATCCCAGGGAACACATATACTGATAAAATGTATTGCTTGAATGGAATAAAGTGACTTAAAATCACTTTGGATGGAACTGTCTGAATGGGCTTGGTGAAAACTGAAATGTTTATAGCCTCGATAAAAGTTTTAGCATCTTGACAAAATAAAAACATTTATTATGAAAACATATTAAACAGAATATTTTAAGTGCTCTGAACTGCAAAGTTACAGCTCTGCAATCTCTCAATCCACTTCAAGTGCATCTTGGGATGCTTTTTAAACATCCTATAGTGTGTTATATTGTGTTATGTCTGTCATTTTTCTTTTTTACATCTATTACATTACAGAATTTTTTGCAGCATTCCTGTAATATTATTTTTCAAAGAAATGATTGTGTCTTGTTTAAATAAGGATTTGTATTAAATCTCCAATTCATCAATTACCAATTATCAAATTACTAATATTAAAATAGTTTCACACAAAGTTTCATACAAATATAATTTCTCGAACTGTGGATGATAACACATCACAATTGCCCCTGCATGCTGTAGAGCCCCAATTACCACAATTGATCTCTAATTGTATTGGACCAAGATGTGAAGATGTTCTTTCTCTCATCTTTTCCTTAATTTAATTAGATTTTTTTAATTAATTCACTACAGAGTAAATTGCTGCAACAGTGTGATTTCTCTACCTGCACTTAGTATTGTTCTGTGTTGTCATCTGAAGACACATGGACCTCATCAAAACCATCTCAGATCATCAATTTAGAAATAAAATCCGTTTTCTGGTAGTGTGCCAACCTCCCCTTATTGTAATATGTGTAAATCACCTGCCTGGTTTTATTAGTATGAGCATAAAAATCTTGCAGAGTTGATTAATATTACTCATAAAAAACGTTTTCTGCAGCAAACATCTCGACTGTTAAAAAACATTATTTTGAAATGTATTATTTTGGAATCTTTGTCACTATTTTAGTAAACGTCCACTTTCTCAGTTTGTGTTTTTAAATACATGAGACAAGTTTGAGTTTCACAAGTTTTACAGAGATGTTTAGGATATATGTTAAAAGTGTGATGAAGACTCTAAGGCACAGTGTGTGTTTATTATGGACTCAACTATTATTTTATTCATATTTCTATATTTTATATGTTTTTTATGTTAAATATGTCCTAGTTCTAGCAGAATTATCAATTTTATATGTAAATATAAACTTTTTCTGTCTTATATAATTTTATCACTGATGTTTTTTATGTTATAGAAATGGTTTGCTTTAAGTTAAGGCTATGGAGGTGTGTGAAGCTTAATGGGTTATTTTTTACTCTGCTAAAAGTTACAGTACAAACTTATTAGGGAAATAAAAAAACTGTCTGTTTGATATGTTTTCCTTTTCTAATTTACAATAGTACACATGATTTGCTAATATGCGATATGGAGGCGAAAATCATGTATCACTTATTTTCAATCACGTATATAGCATACAATAAATTCAAATGATGATCATAATTTCCTGTAAAATTGTAACACACTGCTCAACTTATAAACCATTATTACTGTATAAACCAAAAAATTACAGATTGTAGCTTTAACTGAAAGAAGTTTAAAGGGATAGTTCGCCCAAAAATAAAAATGTCATAATTTTTTCACCCTTACGTCATTCAAACCCTGTATATGACTCTTTCTTTTGTGAAACACAAAAGAAGATATTTTGCAAAACGCTGGTTACCGGCACTCATTGACTTCCATTGTACCTTGTGTCCATACTATGAAAGTGAATGGGTGCCGGTAACCAGCGTTTTGCAAAATATCTTCTTCTGTGTTCTGCTCAAGCAATAAAAGTAAATAATAAATATAATCAAAATAATTTTTATTTATGGGTGAACTATCCCTTTAAGTTTGGTTCTTGTAAAAAAGGATTTTCCCAAAGTTTACCCTAAAATAGCTTACCCCAAAACATCACTCACTCTTGTTTGTTCCAAACCTGTACAGACCTTGCGTTAAGGTGAATTATTTAATTATCTTCTGTGTTATTAACAGCAAATAGTGTTTTTAATTTAGATTAGCAAGAAGGATCATGTTAAGAATGTGTCCTATAATATGCTTTAAAAACTCAAAGGACTAAATATTTCTCTCCTTTATCACTAGATCTAGAATGATTTCCAAATCAAACTGTTCCTCAACGGATTCCTCATTGTCCAGGTGTGTTCAAAACCTTCTGTGCAACATCAGTGTTGTGCTAAACTTCAGTGAGGTGGACATGGATGAGTATTGCCTCGACCAAGATGAGTACTTGGAAAAATATCTGGGACCTCGACGTTCTCCAGTCTTTCTGCCCATTTGCATCACCTACCTGATCATCTTTTTAGTTGGGGCAGTGGGCAACATTCTTACCTGCACCGTAATTGCTCGCAACAAGGTCATGAGGACACCTACCAACTTCTACCTGTTCAGCTTGTCTGTGTCTGACCTCCTTGTACTTCTTTTGGGAATGCCATTGGAGCTCTATGAAATGTGGAGTAACTACCCATTCCTTTTGGGCAAAGGTGGCTGCTACTTCAAAACCTTCCTGTTTGAGACAGTGTGCTTTGCATCCATCCTAAACGTAACAGCGTTAAGCGTAGAGCGCTACATCGCTGTGGTTCACCCGCTCAGGGCTAAATACGTCGTGACGCGGACTCATGCTAAGCGTGTGATCTTGAGCGTGTGGAGCGTGTCCATGTTGTGCGCCGTTCCCAACACCAGCCTCCATGGCATCTTTACCCTCCCTCTTCCCAAAGGCAAAGGACTAGGTCACATGCCCAATTCTGCCACCTGCATGCTGGTCAAGCCACGTTGGATGTACAACTTGATCATTCAGATTACCACGTTTCTGTCTTTCCTCCTGCCCATGTTGACCATCAGCGTGCTGTATATGCTCATCGGCATCCAGCTGAAACGAGAGAGGTTGTTGCAGGTCCTGGATGCAAAAACTAGTCTGGGGCAAGACAGCTACTTGAATGCACGGAGTCAGCAGCAGAAAACACGTCGCCAGCAGGTCACCAAAATGTTGTGTAAGTAGCTAGCCAATTATCTGTTGTTGATGTGATCAGCTATTGATGCTAGAAAATGTAGAAAATTCTTTACAAGCATCTGCAGTCAAATAAGGACCTACAGTATTTTGAATTTGAAATATAGCGCAGATTCACAGCTTATAACGACCAAATTCTAAATACATACCTACTCCATAACAATGCAAATATTTGTCTTTCACTTAAGACTAGAATGACAGCTGAGGAAAATTCAGCTTTGCATCACAGGAATAAATTATATTTTGAAGTATATTCATATAACAACCATTATTTTATATTGCAATAACGTTTTGCAATATTACTGTTTTTTTCTGTATTTTTGTTCAAATAAATGCAGCGTTGATGAGCATATGAGACTTCTTCAAAAAACATTACAAGTTTTACTGATCCCAAACTTTTGAGCGGCAGTGTATATCACAAAATAAATCCCTTCAGTGTGATAAAAGACATCTCCGCTTCTCGGCTAAGTCCTTATCACGCTGTTCTGTGATAACAACCGTACATTATCCCTTACATAAACCTTGACAAGGTGATCAGGTCTTACATGCGTTAAAAACCGGCTAGCTGTACATCCTGCTTATTACACGGCTTGTCACTTGTAAATTATTGGACACAAAATATTGATTTAAAACGTTTTACTCGCTCATTTGTAACAAAAATAAAACGTTTTAATACCCTGTTTAATCCCTGATGACAGCCATGACTGCTTCCCTTTTGAATCAATATGTGAAATCATTTTTTTTAATACCGTGTACACTATTTTTACACTGTTTCACAATGAGAAGCCATTGGTCATGTTGCAAATGACATCTTGTTAACAAGTACTTCTTGTTAACATCATTGCCTTTTGATCTCCCATTTCCTTTTTAGGTCCTTCAACTCCTAACTCCTCCTGAGATACAGCCTGAATGACAGATAGAAATTAGATGGACAGTCCATTCTCTGTTAATGAGCACAAACCGCTTAATATATTCAAAGAATTTGTTTGGTTGCCGTGGCAGACTGTCTAACCTGAAGCAGCATGCAGACAAAAACACAAAGAGAAATGTCATTAATCAGACTCCTCTTGAAACGCTGTAATCCAGTGCAAATGAGTGTTGAACATATTTGAGTTTTGGAAATTCTATTTTATATTATATGACTAATTTAAAGATTCAAACATATGCCTTTAGATATATGTGATCCCTTTGTGTTTTCTGTTTTCTACATAAATTCACTGTACGTAATGTGAAGAACATTCTTTTCAAATATAACCTTGATATCTTCAATAGTGACTGAGTAAGGCCATGTCAAAAATAGAAATCAACGTTTGGAAAGCCAACTTCCGGCATTTAATGTTAAGTATTTAAAAGAAATAATTTTAACATTAACCTGTTTACCATCGCCGTTCTTTAGGAGGAACACCTATGTAACCATGTTATTTCCCTATACTTTAATATTTCATAGTTGAATTTTAATCTAATCATGACAAACTGTATATTGATGAAAAGGTATAAGACTCAAGATAAATTGTTTGTCAAATTCTCATAACAATAATCATAAAAAAACAATAAAACTGTAATGTTTCTGTAATGTATAAAAATACCTAAAATGTAAAATAAAATTAGGACTCAAAAAGGTTTGAAAAATATCTAAAAATTAAACAATAGTAGTACAGTTAGAGCATTTTTATTTGTATACTTAATTTCTTAATTGCTAAAAATACTGTATTTTAAAATCTATCATATAATCGGTCATTTACAGCAATAAACACACAGTACATAATTTTTTGACTGTACTTTGATGCTCATTATCTCATAATTAGATTTTGAGACTTAAGCCTGGATTTTACAGACAGAGTCACACATATGTACATCTTCTCCACATATAACACACTAATATTTTTTCTATTCAGTTGTACTAGTGGTCATGTTTGGCATTTGTTGGGCTCCGTTCCATACCGATCGCCTGATGTGGAGCTTCATGGACCAGAGGATCAGCGACCACATCGAGATCTTTCAGGTGTACGAGTACGTCCATGTCATTTCCGGAGTCTTTTTCTACCTGAGCTCCGCCATCAATCCCATCCTCTACAACCTGATGTCCACCCGATTCAGGGAGATGTTTAAGGAGGTCATGTGCCACCGTAAATGGCATCCAGCCCCGAGGAAGCGGTCTCTGAGCATGACCAGGGTCACTATGCGTAGCACTGTTAGTGAGATTCCACCCTATAATGGTACAGTCATTACCGAAGGAGAAGATTATGTATTTGAATGCCAGGAAAATAAGACTACCTTCTCCTAAAAAAAACCAATATGAACTTGTGCTGTGTTGTATTATGTTTGGTGTCGAAGCTTTTGAAACAGGCAGTCTGTTGGGTTTCTGGGTAATGCTTTTGTTTTCTTAAAGCTGCAATCCAGAACTGCTGCCTCTCTATTGCCATCTCTGTTTGAAACAATAAATTGCAGGTTACTTCACGTACTTACCGTATCTTTATGTGGTTTGATGTTTTATGTACTTGCTCAAAAACTTTAACCAAAAAAGTGTCGAAATGCAATGTGATGCATGTTGTTTTTGCTAACGTCAATAGACCACTATGAGATCCATATTATTTTATATAATAAATGTAAATATCTAAATGTTATTGTAAATTCACAAATTAAAGTTAGTTTCTGCAAAAAGTGTAAATGATCTGTTGCACTTTCTACAACAATAAGTGTCTTTAGCAATGGTGTACATTTGGGGCAGAAGTACCGTCTAAATTAATCTAAATTAAAAATTTCGATTTAATTCATACCAAGGTTAGGTGATTTAACATAGTTTGGTTAACATTTTTCATAGCTTCTTTCTGTCAGAGTTGTTGCCCAGTGCAAAATTTCCCAAAAACAGTAAAGGTTATGTGAGTTCAGAATTAAAGTGGCAAAAGCCTTTCAATTTAGTTTGTTTGTGGGTAATTGGTTATCACTTTCTACGAAAATAGTATTTATTCAAAACATTTGAATAAAATTTCACACTGTTAGACTTCCTGTGTAAAACAGGCAGGTAAACATTTTATGTGAATACTGTAATATAATGAAATTCATGCATTTCTGTGTGCGGCTTACTGAAGATATTACACTTGTTGGTGCCACTGTATTTCGACCCATTTGTAATATTGTTGTATGTAAGTCTTGTTAATAATTTATCACTTACTGTGCAAGTGCATATGGCATTTATGTCATATATAATATGACATTTAACTATACTATCTACATGTTCTTACAGACTATGAACAGATAAATGATACGAAAGGCTGAGGGCATATACCGTACTACAGCCCTGAACCGTGTGCACCTGCCATACACAAAATGTCAACTCAGAACGTGTGTAAACCTGGGGTCATGAATTTGAAGAAAACCTTTATCATTGATCCATCATTATTCAGATTATTTTATCTTTTAGCAGTTGCCCAACAATATCATTTATATCCGAATTTACTAGTATATACACTAAACCGGAGACATCCAAAATGAGGAGTGAATTCATTGGTGGTACATCCAAAATTGGGCAGTTGGGGTAAATACACGTACCGATACATTTGTACATCTTTTTTTAATTTGTGTAACTTGCAATTTTAGTTTTCAAACAGAAATGGTGATGAAAAGTAAAACGTATGGCAATTTTAGTTTTCAAACAGAAATGGTGACGAAAAGTAAAATGTATGGCAATTTTAGTTTTTAAACTGAAATGGTGATAGAGAGGTCAATGTTATGAATCCCAGCTTTACATACATTTTAAGCTTCTTGCAAAATATCCAGACCTACACAAATATGTAACTGTAGAGAGACCGATGTTACATTCGATTTTTTGCAATGCCTAACACAAATGACAATGTAGCATTTATTCAGTTAATGTACTGACACTGTATTATATCTCTAACTATGGCAGTAAAATGAAATGTATGCAGCTATTGTTTGTGAATTAAAATATATTGCAAAGAATTGTTGGTATATCATGTTTTCTGACAAAAAACATTTGTCTTGAGGAAAATAACTGCATGCTATTACAGTCTCCATCACAGAATGTATAAAAGGTCTAATTGCAGGAAATGGTGAATGACAAAGGGGGTCTATGAAACCCATAAACAAATTTTATCCTTCAGCATTTCATTGAGAAGAGTAATAACCTACTCTTACTTGAATATTAACTGTGCTTCAGCTGCTTTAATCTTGAGACGTAACTTTGCCTGTATACACTGATAAAAGCCTTTGAGGCAATTTAGTATTAAAAATATATTGTTTTCAATCATAGATACAGTTGATGAGAACATTTATAGCTGTTGTGGTTGGAAACAAATGCTAGTTACCATGGTTACCCATCACTGAACAACTTTGAAGGATGTTTTTATTTTCCAAAGGCAAATCTTTTGGATATATGTTTCTTTTCCCAACATTATTACTGTGTGTTACACATTAACACATAATTTTCTAAAAGAAGTATCCATTCTTAAAAATATTGTATAATATATATTGTATATGTATAAGGTTTGACTGTGGCTTTTTAAATTACACATGAAACATATTTTGCCTCTCAGTGTTTATTGTTTGTTTGGTAGAGTTTGATCTACAGAGACATGTGTTGTTGTTATTATCACACCCATGGGCTTTCACTGTCATTGTGGCCATCACATTGACTGCTTTTCAGCACCATAGACATTGGAGGAAAACCTGGAGGAAAAATATGACCAGTCAGTTGTATATATCTTTACTTCTATCATATTTCTTCTTTGTTGTCTTTTGCCTAAGAAATATAAGCCCATTAATATATCTGAGATCAAAAGAAATCTTTACTCCTTGTGGACTGTCTGATAATAAGCCGATTTTTGGCTTAATGGATATAATTGATTGTCCTGAAGGAGTTGAAGAAGCTTCTGTATTCTGGCTATTAGTCTATATGGTGCTAATGGATACTCCAAACTCACATGGGACACATACTCTACTGTAATTTCAGGTAAAATCATTTTTGTGAAGATCTTTCTGCTCCAGAGCAGTAGGTACTAGAGGAAGATGATAACCATAGTGGACAGATATGGCATTTAGGCCAAATAATATATGGAGGGTTGATGGTCTTTTCCGTGTCCTCTCCACAAAACAAGAATCTTGTTATTGGTGGAGAAAATCTAATGCTTTGTGATCCATCACAGCAATAGCGTCAAGAAAGTAGATACATTTTATATGAGACTAACCCTTGCAAGTACCCTAGACTATTCAGTCATGATGTCAATTTAAAGGCCAACCTACGAAGCGAATTCACTGCGAGTTCCTTCACAAATAGGTTTTTAGAACAGTGGGAAGTAAAGGTTAACATTACTTGAAAAGGCTTTCAAGTTGTGCTGTAATTTTAGTCATACGGTACCTCAAACTGTCTAACTTGTTCCGATGTGTTTTGGAATAATGCAAATTTGCTACACTATTTAAGAACTATGGTGGTTGTCGAAATTGGCAAGTAAGTAACTGTGGTTAGCAACTTAAGACTATCTCTTACTAAATGAGTTTTAAAGTGTAGCCCATATCATGTTTATATTTATAGGTATTGTTAGAACATAATTCTATTTTTTTACAAAATATAATATAAATTTACTGTTTATGTAATACTGCATATATCAGCAAGTGATGGAGAAATATTGTGCTGACAGAAAATTGATGGACAGATCACATATTAAATAAACACAGGTAAAGAAAGTTGTTACATAAATGTTCTTCTGTCTAATATTTATTTTTTAATGTGCATATTTAATGTGATAGCCAAACAATTCGCTAAACCCAGTTTATGAAGCTTAAGTACCAGTCACATGTTTAGACATAATTGACAAAAATGTTTTTCACAATCTTATTTTTTTTATTACGGAGTTGTATAGTATGTTTCAATGTTTGAAATTACTTTTGTAGATTGTGCCAACATATTATTTTCTTTTGAAAATTTTTATTTGAAAATATTTTTGAAATAGATTACTTGTACCAAATAATAAATAAAAAGCAGCCAATAAGGGTTTAGCATACATTGAAATTCTTTCAGTGCTGTTTAAAAAGGTTCCCAGGTTGAGACATCAAGAAGCTGGATGATAAAATTTCTAAAGTATAGTTAAGAAAATTCTAGACAAAGGGTGACTACTTCTAAACATGTTAATATATAACATAGTGGTAATTTATTTTGGTTGCTTTTAGTCACGACATGGCTTTGATGAGTTTACTACTACTCTAAAATCTAAACAACAGGGAGTAAGTGTTTCCAATAATTTGACATTGGTGGTATTAAAACTTTACTTGTGTCCTTAAAAATGTATTTGTTAACCACAAAAGATTCTCAATTATAATACCATAACCTACAGCATACATGGAAATTCAATGAAGTTACATTCATGTAAACATCACATTAAATTAACCCTGGCACCACACACCGAAAGCATCTAGTACACGTATCCACGTAATTCTGTGTGTATCCACATTTAGCTGCTGAGCATGTAGCTATAGAAACATGTTGGAGACCTCTTAGAAACCAGCCACTAGTATAAAAACCATCCAGAAAGTGCAATAAATGTACACAAAATATATGTTTACAAAAATAAAATACCAAACACAACATGATTATTAAAAATATTTATTTTATATAAAAAACATGTATTTAACAAACAATTACAGAAGCCTTTCAGTATTCTCAATGACAAATATGTCAACATGAACATAACTTACATATGTAGACATAGAGTAAGATACATGAAAATAAATAAAGTAATGGATTTGATCCTTAGTCTCCTGTTCGCTCAGTAATAGTAAACACCAAAAGCAGCTGCCACACAGAACAGGCTGTCCTATAAAGACAATATAATACAAATAATGAAAAAGGCAGTGAACGTACTCGGTTACTCACGTAACCTTGGTTCCCTGAGATACGGAACGAGTACTGCGTCGAAGACGCTATGGGGAACAACTTTTTAATCACGCAGTTTACTGCATTGCCATTAGCTTGCTCGGCGCTTAACGTAGACCAATGGCTCAGCAATGGCGCCGTGTCAACCAATGGCTCGCCAACGGTGCTGCGCGAACCTATGGCGAAGCAGCATGCAAATTTCTCGAGAAACAGCCAGAAGGGGCGGAGTCTTCTTCTGGCTATATAAACCGCCGTTTCGCCATAGGAAATCAGGTCTATTGATGAAGCGACGACCTGGTTGGCAGCACCATCACACGGCTAGCAACGCAGTACTCGTTCCGTATCTCAGGGAACCGAGGTTACGTGAGTAACCGAGTACGTTCCCTTTCGATACTTCACTCGTACTGCGTCGAAGACGCTATGGGGAACCAGTACAATCCCGCCGTGCGTGGTGTGGCAAACGATACTATTCTAGCTATCACCTAGAGGTTGATGTCAAAAATAGAATGTCCGCCCATAGGCTCGGTGCAGCCTCGGAGCTCGATAGAGGTCTAAGAGCGCATCGTGAATCATACTGGAACAGTCCATATACTAAACGGAGAGGATCCTGGACTGTAAGGCCGGAACCTCCAGATTATAAAATCTGGTAAATGTGGACGGAAAGGCCCAGCCTGCCGCCGCACAAATCTCCGCCATGGACACCCTGCCAGCCCATGCCCAAGACGAGGCCACGCCTCTAGTCGAATGGGCTCTTATCCCCATGGGACACGAAAGGTCCGAGGATGTGTAAGCCAGCGAGATAGCTTTGACTATCCACTTGGACAATCTTTGTTTAGTGACCGGATGCCCCTTGGTGTGGTCACCGAAGCAAACAAAGAGTTGTTCCGACTGTCTGAACGAGGCGGAACGATCTACGTAGCACCTTAATGCCCTTACAGGGCAGAGAAGGTTGAGGTCCTGATCTTGCTCTGAGGGAGGAAGAGCGAGGAGAGTAATGATCTGTGATCTAAACGGGGTTGAAAGTACCTTGGGTACGTAACCGTGTCTTGGTTTCAGGACGACATTAGTGTTGTTGGGCCCGAATTCGAGACAGGAGGGACTTACGGATAGAGCCTGTAAGTCACCCATACGTTTTACCGATGCTAGTGCCAGAAGCAGAGCAGTCTTTAATGTCAATGGGCGCAAGTCAATAGACTGTAGCGGCTCAAAGGGAGGGCTCCTCAGGGCCCTTAGCACGAGGGGTAGGTCCCAAGAGGGGACTGTAGGGGTCGAGGTGGGTTGAGTCTCGCGGATCCCCTCAAGAAACGAACAACCAAGTTGTTCCTCCCCACTGACTGGCCTGCTATAGGAGCGTGCGAGGCTGCTATAGCTGCTACATAGACCTTAAGAGTGGAAGGGGCACGGCCCTTATCCAGTAGCTCTTGAAGAAAAGACAATATCAGTGATATGTCACAGGATACCGGGTCTGCGTTGCGGGCCGAGCACCAGGCCGCGAAGACAGACCACTTGAGGCTATAGCTTCGTCTCGTGGACGAGGCTCTTGCCTGAGAAATGGTATTTAGGACACTCTCGGAGAGGCCGGGGGGTTCCCGTCGAGAGGCCATAGATGCAGAGCCCACAGCTCTGGCCGTGGGTGCCAAATCGTTCTGTTCGCCTGAGAGAGGAGGTCCTGTCTCAGGGCAATTGGCCATGGAGCTGCCGAAAGCAGCCTCATTAAGTCTGAAAACCAATGCTGGTTTCTCCAGAACAAGGCCACTAGCAGAACCTTGAGTCTCTGTTCCCTGATTCGCCTGATAACTTGAGGGATCAGAGCGATTGGGGGGAAGGCATACAGCAGGGCGTTGGGCCAATCGTGGGACAGCGCGTCCTGAGCATTCGAAAAGTAGATTGGGCAATGATGATTGTCTTCTGAGGCGAAAAGGTCTACTTCTGCCTTGCCGAAGTAGTTCCAGATTTTCTGAACCGATTGCGGGTGGAGCATCCACTCGTCCGAGGGGACGTTGCTCCGAGACAGTCTGTCTGCACCGAGGTTCAGTTTGCCTGGTACATGCATTGCTCTGATGGAACGCAGGTTGATGTGAGCCTATTCCAAGAGGTCTTTCGCCAAAAGGAAGAGGCGACTTGAGGAAAGACCTCCTTGGTGATTGATGTAAGACACTACCGTCATGTTGTCCGAGCGGACTAAGACGTGGTGTCCTTTCAGTTCCGACAGGAAGGAACGAAGGCCTAGACAAACTGCTAGCATCTCCAAGCAGTTGATGTGTAGGCGGCCCTGAGACTCCGACCAGTGGCGAAGGCAGGTCTGCCGTCGCGACAGCCCCCCAACCTGAGTTGGAGGCATCTGTCGAGACAACCTTCCGTCTGTGTACCAAAGCCAGGGGAACACCCTGCTCCATCCAATGCTTGTTCGTCCAGGGGGCGAGGGCTGTTATACAGGCTCGGTTTACCCTGACTTGAAAACGTCCGTGGCGCCATGCGTCGGACGGAACCCTTCGCTTCAGCCAGAACTGGAGTGGCCGCATACGCAGCAGGCCCAGCTGAAGAACTGCTGATGCTGAGGCCATCAGGCCCAGCATCCTCTGGAAGGCCTTGAGGGGACGAGAGGCCCCACTCGTGAATGATGCCGCGAACTGCCGAATGAGCAGTGCTCTGTCCGGCAAGACCACCGCTCTCATGCGAGTGGAGTCTAGAACTGTACCCAGGAACGATATCCTTTGGCTGGGAGACAGCGTACTCTTGGCAAAGTTGACCCGAAGTCCTAGGCATTGTAAATGACTGAGAAGAAGGGATCTGTGATGCACCAGCTCGTCCTCCGACTGGGCTAGGATGAGCCAGTCGTCGAGGTAATTCAGGATGCGGATCCCCATCCGTCTCAGAGGAGAGAGAGCCGCGTCCATGCACTTCGTAAACGTGCGAGGAGCCAGGGACAGCCCGAAGGGAAGGACCGTGTACTGATAAGCCACACCCTCGGCGAATCGAATCTCAAAATTGCCTGTGGTGGGGGGCAATTTGGATATGAAAGTATGCGTCCTTCAGATCCACAGAACAGAACCAGTCCCCCGGGCGGATCTGCGAGAGGATCTGTTTTGTAGTCACCATCCTGAATGAGCGTCTCATGAGGGCCTGGTTCAGGCATCTGAGATCGAGGATGGGCCTTAGTCCCCCATCTTTCTTGGGAACCAGGAAATACCAGCTGTATAGACCCGATTCGCTCTGTGCCGGGGGAACCATTTCTATGGCTCCCTTGGCCAGCAGACTTTTCACCTCGGAACGCAGAAACATTGCGTTTGTGCTTCGAACCAAGGTGAATATCACTCCACTGAAGCGCCGGAGGACGGCGAGCTTAACTGAAGGGTGTAGCCTTGATTTATTATCCCCAAGACCCAGTCTGACACTCCGGGAATGGCCTGCCAGGCCTTTGCCCGTGTGACGAGGGGTTGGATGAGCAGCTGATCGTCTGTGGAAGGATCGTTGCTCTGGGTTATAAGAAGAGGAAATTTGCTCTGTTTGTGATCTCTTGTGGCCGTAAAAACGGCTGTTTGTGCGGGTGCTTTGTGAGAGGGCCCTGGACACTGAACTTTTTTCACAAACACGACACCCTTGGCACCCGGAACAGAGCGGGGTGAGCAAGGATCTAGTCACGGCAGCTTGGGGGGAGGTCCGGTCTTGGCGGGACCTGATCCCCTCCTCTTCCTGTCCTGTAACTCAGGAGGACGGAGGAGGCGCAGGGTCCAAAGAGATCTTTGGTCGAGGTCCCTGGCGCTGGGGGAAGGAGTGGCACCTGGCTGAGCGGGAGCGAGGCTCTGGTCTTTGCTCCTTGGCGCTGCGAGGCTCAGGGGGAGCAGGCTTTGCTGGACGCGGAGTCGGCGCCGTCTTGGGGCGACTCGTGGCGGCCACAGAGCTGGAGCGCTTGGGCAGGAAATGCTTCATGGCCTGCGAAGATTTCTGCGCAGACGTGAAGCGTTCCGCAAACCCCTCTACAGCAGGTCCGAAGAGGCCAGAAGGAGAAACTGGAGCATCGAGGAAGTGGACCTTTTCTGCATCCTTGATCTCCGTAAGATTTAGCCATAAGTGGCGCTCCAGCACCACCAGGCTGGCCATGGATCTGCCGATCGCCTGCGCTGTCATCTTTGTAGCGCGGAGAGCCATGTCAGTTGCGCTGCGTAAATTAAACGCAGCGGGGTCCGGTCCAGATTCATCCAACGAGTGCAGTAGTTTGGCCTGGAAGACCTGGAGGACCGCCATAGAGTGAAGCACCGAAGCCGCCTGTCCAGCCGAGGAGTAAGCACGCCCAGCTAGCGTAGACGTCGTCCTGCAAGGCTTGGAGGGATGAGCTGCCTTGGATTTCCAGCCGATGGCAGTGGGCGGGCAGAGATGCGCGGCCACAGACTCATCCAACCCAACTAAGAGCGAAGGCAGGCTGAGTAGGGGGCACGCCACGACTTGGTGATCTGGTCGTGGACCTCAGGAAAGAACGGGGAAGATCTCTGGAGAGGGGCCTGACAGCGCCCCGGCAGAAACCACTCGTCCAGACGGCTGCGTGAAGGCTCCTCTGGAGAAGACCATTCCAGACCCAGCTCCTCGACCGCTATGGTCATGACGCGGAGAAGCTCGGCATCCATGCCCCCACTAGCGGCGCTGGGTCCCGTCGACGGCAAGGGGGCGGGGTCGTGAGCCGAGCCCGACAGCTCCTCGTCGTCGGAAGCAGCCGAAGACATGTTCTCCTCTGGAATCTCACCCTCACTTCCGCCGAAGCAGACCATGTCGCTCGCAGCTGCAGAAGGACGCTGGTCTGGGTGAGTGAAGAGAACCGGAGAGGCTTCTCTGAGTGGAGAGAGTACGGCACGCGGGGGCTCAACCAGCGTGAGCACACTCTCTGCCGAGCGCTGCAATCCTCTGCCCCGCTGCCTCTTCCTCACAGGCTCCTGTGCGGAAGGAAGCGGAAGGGCGCGAGGTGCGGGGTCACGCTCTGAAAAGAACGCTATCCGCGAGCGCAGAGAAGTGAGACTCATGTCCTCGCAATGAGGAAATTCCGTCTCTTTGAGCGCCGCTTCGGCATGGGCGGAAGCGGCACGAGATCCAGTCCGCTGCGATGGCTGTTCAACGGCGAGAGCGTCTAAGAGAGAGCGTTGTCGTCTCGAGTAGCGAAGATGTGTTGTCGTCGCTGAAGCAAAAAGATCTGATTTCCTATGGCGAAACGGCGGTTTATATAGCCAGAGAAGACTCCGCCCCTTCTGGCTGCTTCTCGAGAAATTTGCATGCTGCTTCGCCATAGGTTCGCGCAGCACCGCTGGCGAGCCATTGGTTGACACGGCGCCATTGCCGAGCCATTGGTCTACGGTAAGCGCCGAGCAAGCTAATGGCAATGCAGTAAACTGCGTGATTAAAAAGTTGTTCAGTCTTTTCCCATAGCGTCTTCGACGCAGTACGAGTGAAGTATCGAAAGGGAACTGTGGTTAGCAACTTAAGACTATCTCTTACTAAATGAGTTTTAAAGTGTAGCCCATATCATGTTTATATTTATAGGTATTGTTAGAACATAATTCTATTTTTTTACAAAATATAATATAAATTTACTGTTTATGTAATACTGCATATATCAGCAAGTGATGGAGAAATATTGTGCTGACAGAAAATTGATGGACAGATCACATATTAAATAAACACAGGTAAAGAAAGTTGTTACATAAATGTTCCTCTGTCTAATATTTATTTTTTAATGTGCATATTTAATGTGATAGCCAAACAATTCGCTAAACCCAGTTTATGAAGCTTAAGTACCAGTCACATGTTTAGACATAATTGACAAAAATGTTTTTCACAATCTTATTTTTTTTATTACGGAGTTGTATAGTATGTTTCAATGTTTGAAATTACTTTTGTAGATTGTGCCAACATATTATTTTCTTTTGAAAATTTTTCTTTGAAAATATTTTTGAAATAGATTACTTGTACCAAATAATAAATAAAAAGCAGCTAATAAGGGTTTAGCATACATTGAAATTCTTTCAGTGCTGTTTAAAAAGGTTCCCAGGTTGAGACATCAAGAAGCTGGATGATAAAATTTCTAAAGTATAGTTAGGCAAATTCTAGACAAAGGGTGACTACTTCTAAACATGTTAATATATAACATAGTGGTCATTTATTTTGGTTGCTTTTAGTCACGACATGGCTTTGATGAGTTTAGTACTACTCTAAAATCTAAACAACAGGGAGTAAGTGTTCCCAATAATTTGACATTGGTGGTATTAAAACTTTACTTGTGTCCTTAAAAATGTATTTGTTAACCACAAAAGATTCTCAATTATAATACCATAACCTACAGCATACATGGAAATTCAATGAAGTTACATTCATGTAAACATCACATTAAATTAACCCTGGCACCACACACCGAAAGCATCTAGTACACGTATCCACGTAATTCTGTGTGTATCCACATTTAGCTGCTGAGCATGTAGCTATAGAAACATGTTGGAGACCTCTTAGAAACCAGCCACTAGTATAAAAACCATCCAGAAAGTGCAATAAATGTACACAAAATATATGTTTACAAAAATAAAATACCAAACACAACATGATTATTAAAAATATTTATTTTATATAAAAAACATGTATTTACCAAACAATTACAGAAGCCTTTCAGTATTCTCAATGACAAATATGTCAACATGAACATAACTTACATATGTAGACATAGAGTAAGATACATGAAAATAAATAAAGTAATGGATTTGATCCTTAGTCTCCTGTTCGCTTAGTAATAGTAAACACCAAAAGCAGCTGCCACACAGAACAGGCTGTCCTATAAAGACAATATAATACAAATAATGAAAAGGGCAGGGAACTAAAATTTCCAATCATTTTACTAGTGTAAAATCAGTCAGACTTACATTCATATATATCTCTTGAGCATAGTTGTCTGTGTCTGCATCCCAGAAACAGCGTGCAGCCATCCTGTGAACACAGCAAGAGAAAAAATAAAATTTTACTTTATTTTTGCATCTTTGCATCATTTTATGCATCTTTTACATGATAAATCACAAATCTTAGCATTAGGCAGCCTACAGTTTTTGGACAACAGCCTAAACTATATTACCTGACGCATACAATTAAATTATTTTCGCTTTGAATTTGAACAACAAATTCTTAAGTACTTTATTTTAGGCTTGCCCTTAAAATAAGTTAAGTTGTCCTAAAAAAAAAATTA